>JAEUYN010000329.1:0-33362 GCA_018257835.1 Euura lappo | reverse complement strand
CGGAAATTCACGAAGATCCGCAAGCCGGTCACCTGGGGATCGAAAAAACGTACGCGCGGGTTAGAGCTTATTATTATTGGCCAGGAATGTATCGTGACATCGTCCTGGCAGTTCGAAGTTGCTACCGCTGCCAGAGCTGCAAAGTAGAGCAATTGTTGCCTTCGGGGAAAATGGGACACCGCGTGGTAGACGAACCATGGACAGTGGTAGCTGTCGACGTAATGGGTCCATTTCCGAAAAGTAAAGCAGGTTTCGAACACCTGCTGGTTTTTGAAGATTTATTTACGAGATGGATAGAGGTAGCGCCAATGAAAAAAGCGAATGCACCAACGATTTTGGCCGCATTCGAGGACTTGATATTGTCGCGTTGGGGAACCCCGGAGGTTCTGCTAACCGACAACGGGACGGAATTTATCAATAAAGCGACTAACGAAGTTTGCGAGAAATATAAAATCGTGCGTTCAAGATTGCCTCCGTATCATGCGCAAGCAAACCCTGTGGAAAGGGTAAATCGCGTGTTAAAAACAATGATACAGACATTTATAGAAAACTATCACCGGGAGTGGGACGCGCATATCCACGAATTTCGATTCGCGTATAATACCGCTACTCACAGCTCGCTGAAAGTAAGTCCGGCATTTTTGAACTTGGGTCGCGAACCGCGTCCTAGGATGCAGTTGCGGAAGGAACTGGAGGGAGAGGCAGAAATTCCAGCCCCTCAGCCCCTACGGTGGGCTGAGCGGATGAAAAGACTGCAGGAACTCCAAGACTTAGCGACAAAATTCCTCGAGGACGCCCACGTGCGTCAAGCGCGATACTATAATAAGAAACATAGAGATGTGACTTTTGAAGTTGGAGATTTGGTTTGGAAACGTAATCGGGTGTTATCTAACGCGGCACAAGCGATAGCCGCGAAACTAGCTCCGAAATTCACTGGACCCTGTAAAGTCACTAAAGTTATTTCAAGAATGGTCTATGAACTAGAGAATTCCGCGGGGAAACAGCTGGGTAGGCATCACGTAAAAGATCTTAAACCCTATGTCACCCCCCAGGTGGATAATGTAGAAATAATAGAGACATTGGAAATCACAGAGAACCTCAAAGTCGTCGCAGACCCAGTGGTCTGGATAGACTGGAAGTACCTGTGGGAATAAAAGTATAAATAAAGTTGTAAAGAAGTAGGAGAACTCTCTCGACAAATTTGAATAATGTGTTGTGTGAAGCCTGGTAGACCTTTTTGTTGTTTTTTTTTTGTTGTAAATATTGGAGGCTGACCACGAGGGGACATTGGAAAACACGTAAGGCTGGTTGTTAACAAGCACCTGCTCCTACCCACAGTCAGCCAGCAGTCATGAACGCAGAGACCCTGGAGAACGGCCTAAGACAGGTCGCAGCCCGGATGGCGGAAGAGAACGAACGGAGGGAATCAAGGCACTCACCGCCAGAGACACCCAGAGGTGTCAACAGAGAGACAGACGTGTGGGTATTCCCACCAATCGGAGGGAGAGGGAGACACCTAAGCAGACCGTTCCATTGGGAACCGACAGAAGCCCTACCGGGGCTACCGAGAGCGAGGAGGGAGATGGAAGAGCCTAGGCCGGGGCCAAGCAGATGGGAAGCAGAACAACCCTCCATAGTCATATCCGAAGAACGGACCCAGCGAGACCAAGAGACTCAAACCGAGACGCCAGGCGAAACAGAGGAACCAACACCGGGACCCAGCAACGCGAACACAGTACCTCAAGAGGCTACACTAGCGGAACCAGGCCGAGCCGAGACAGTGAACCCGGCCCACGCTAACGTCGAATGCCATAACTGCTTCAGAAAGGGCCACCTAAAAAAAGACTGCAGAAACCCGACAGAAGAATACTGCCGAACATGTAAAAACAGGAAGGTACCAATCGGCATATGGGATTGGACATGCCCGTATTGGAAGGAAGAGTGGCACCAGAGATGGGTAGTAAAAGACCGACAAAGAAAGAAGGAGAGGGAAGAAAAGAGGTCTAGGGAACCGCACCACAGAGATTAAGCAAACACAGGAGCAACATAGAGAAAATTCGATTGGATGTTTCACTTTGTTAGATGTTGTTTGTGTTGATTTTGTTTGGAAGTTTTTTTCTCTCTTCCTTTTGTGATAATTTGTTTTTTTGTTTTGTTTAGTAATTGGGATATGGATGATTTGTGGGTGGAGATAAAATTTAAGAATAGTATTACGGTGGTGCATTACATGCCTTGATAGGCCACCAAACTAGTGAGTAAGGTCAAAAAAAAAAAAAAAAAAAAAAAAAAAAAAAAAAAAAAAAAAAAAGAGCTGGATTGGCGAGAAAAAGAAAGCAAAAAAAATACAAAAATAAGCCGGAACTGGCGCAAAAAAAAAAAAACGTAGGTTAAGTAAACTATATCTGTGATTCAATAGTTGATTTTAGGGATTGGTTTGAAAAACCACCCTGGTGATTTAATAGATTTAGTGTTATTATTTTTTGGAGAAATTTATGAATTATAGAAGCCCGGTGCTTTTTATTGAAGCAACCAGGGAGTTGAATTTTGTAATAAAGAGAATATATTTGTTGATTATAGAGTTAGAAGTCTGAGAAATCTCTTTGAGAGAAATGATAAAGATTAAAGTTTCTAGAGGAAATAATAGGAAAATATTATTAAAATTTTTTTTTTGTGTTGTTGTTTTGGGGTAAAAGAGTTTAAGATACTGGCTAGTTTGATTTGCTGGAAAAGGGTAAAATAGATTTTTTTTAATTATTATAATATTATGTTATATTGACTTAGTGCTCGGTCGCCTTTCGGAGCTCGGTCCGCAGGTGGGATGAATTGTCACCCCCAGCGTCCCGTCTAGGGGGGGGGGGAGTTGTAACGTGGCAGCTTTGGCTCGCCTCGTTACTAAAGGCTCCCTGAACCCTAGACGGTAAGTAAATTCATTTTCCTAGGAGTGACTGTGTGAGAGTATGAGTTTGAGTGAATCTCCACCTAGGGAACTGTAGGGACCGAGAAAAGCTCCGAGCGGCGACAGAGACAAACATGTGCTAATGAATTTATTAGTAATTCTTTTGTTATTCCTGAAATTCTCTTGAGGTAACCCGTTCCCCGTGGGGAACTACGAATGACTATTGAAAGGCATGGGAAAGACTTCGAGGTGAGAGACAGACCCAGGGCGGCACGCAGGCAAAGAACGAGTCCGGGGGAACCTGATCACGAGAGGGTATCTGACCGCTCACCACCGAGGGACAAGGTAGCGAAGGTCCTTTTGCTACCGAGAAGCACCGTGAATCTCCCTAGGACAAGGACCCGCCTGCAGAAAGACAGCCCGCATCACACTCCAGTGACTCAACACCGCATAACTCCCAGGAGTCAAAGGGTTTCCCAAAATTCGCCAAGAGGACGACACTAACCGATGATAGCATTAAGTTGAGAGTAAGGAGGGGGTAATAGACACCCCGCTCGTCATCGTCACTCTGGTGCGAGCTAAGCTAGCGCTCAGGCGTCCGATTCTGTAGAGTGAGAAGTAGATAGGCTAGGGGGCTTCTACGCCACCCGAAAATTTCTAAGTCCCGAAATCGACCTACTGCGCATGCGCGAGGGTGGGAGATTTGAAATTGCGGTTCCCTGCGCGCGTGTCGGGGTGGGGATTTTAAAAGCAAGGACGATGAGTAATTTCCTGGAACATATCGACGAATAACGGGATTCCGAACTAGTGACCTAAAAGTACCCAGCTTTCCATATCGACGAATAACGGGATTCCGGACTAGTGACCTAAAAGTACCCAGCTTTCACGCGTCAAAAATGTGTCTTACTGGATGACGTCGTCGTAGGTTGACAACGGGAACTCTCCGGCTGGAGAGTGGGGACATCCGTCGATGACCTCGCGTCATCGAGCGTCCGTCGGGTATATCGACGAATAACGGGATTCCAGACTAGTGACCTAAAAGTACCCAGCTTTCACGCGTCAAAAATGTGTCTTACTGGATGACATCGTCGTAGGTTGACAACGGGAACTCTCCGGCTGGAGAGTGGGGACATCCGTCGATGACCTCGCGTCATCGAGCGTCCGTCGGGTATCCTCGTTATGATTTACCCTGTCTTCGATCTGATCGATGATCTACCCTTTCTCCCATCTGATATCATCCTGTCGACGATCTGATCGCCCTTGTTCACGGTCTGTGATTAAGTGCTAATGAGTAGAGTAGGTATACTATTGAACGTACGCAGAGATCACCAAGCCAGTCAGTGCTCCACATTAATTCACAGTTAGACTATTCGGAATAGAGAGTTACAGAGATTCATGCGTCAATCCTCTTTTGAAGCGTGAAACTGTAACAATCGCCTATGGTAGGATGACGAAACTGCAGTAGAGCTTGCCAACGCGGAGCCCTCCGATTTCCAAAGAACTGTTAAGAGAAATTGGAGAATTGTCAACTCATTAGACTCCACATAAGAAGAATCGTGGTAGGGATGGGGCTATAAAAAGATGGAGTATTTTTCAGTTAAGTATTATTTCACAATCATTCTCCAAGTAATGCGAATCACTCGCAAGCATCGTGAGTTAAAAGTACGAATTGAGTTGCTCCTCAAGAATATTAAAGAAGTTCAACACTTGATTCAATTTAAATCAGATCTCGATAGAGTGACAAAGAAGTTGAAAATCATCAATTTGCTTTAGACGTACATCATCATGGACTTCACAAAAATCAATAAAATTGGACGACTGGAGGAGTTCCTTCCAACCAAGAAATTAGCTGAGCTCGAAGTCTATAAAAATTACCAAATCACCGAATTGCGAAAAGTTAAAACTAAATTTGGAAACCGAATAATTGCCGAAGTGGAAGGTACGTTCGTAGTGTTCCTACCAGCTCGAATGGCGAAGGTTCTCGGTGAGGATGAAGATCTCCTTCGGAAGATGATGTCTGCGTGCGAAGACACCAAGCTGCACATGAAATATTTCGGTGGAAAATACAACGAAATTGAATTCGATTGTGTTTAACGACCTCATGTCAACCATTGAAGATTGTTCACATTGTAAATTATTTCTGTAGATTAGGATTTCTCACTCTATGTATACGCTTTGAACGAATAAAACGAAACAGCTGCTCTGGAAATTATCTTCTTCATTCAGTGTATCCCTTGCATGAATAATCTTAGATAAAATTCAAACACACATCGAAGGATGAATGATTCCTGGAATTCGTTGTGAATTTCTTGAACAGTGAATTCCCTCCCATGGATAGTGGTGGTGGAGGTGGAGGATTATAAAAGCAGAGCATTCATTTATTAGCTTCAGTACGATTCTTGAAAGTCAGTTGACCAGCCATCCTCTTCCGCATACGATGTCCGACATTAAATTAATTCCGTGCAAACCATATCCTCGATTTGATTCGAGAGTAAATAGTCGCGATGAATGGACACGTACCCAAAGATTCATCGAAACATCCAAGTTAGAGTATTCGGAGAAAAGACCCATTTCGGTTTTGGAAAACGAATTGAAACGAATTGGCTACGATCGTGAACATCATTACTCGTACACGTTCAAATTTAGAAAAAGTTCTCCGGGATATTCCGCTGACGTTCGTCATATTTACATCGTTGAGCTTGACAATTGGTTCTCCTACATATAAGTATCCTCGCACGTCATTTACCTTCCGATCACCGTCAACGTGCTGCAACACGAAAGATTTTCAAAGTTCAGAAGAATAGTGGCGGGGAGGACAGAGGACTATAAAAGACGAAGCATTTTTTCAATCAGACGTTATTCAACAATCGTTCTTCAGGCTGCTACTCGAGAGTTTCGAACAAGTGAAATTATGGAGATAATTCTAGATGTGCAAGGTTTCACCCGAGGCAACAATAAATTCGTACCGAAGGAACTAGCGACAATCTCGGTTCAACGAGACGAAGAAGGTATACAAAGTTTAGCCTGCATTCTCTTCGGACCACCCTGCGCGTGGGTAGCGTTACCAGTTAAAAACAGAGCTACCAATACTTGGTTAACAAGAAATTATCATGGTATACCGTGGGATGTTGGAAATATAGCTTACACCGATGTGCAGAAAGTGTTAAAGAAAATTGTTCAGGACGCGAGTTACCTGTACGTGAAGGGGCTGGAGAAGAAAGAGTGGGTGCAAAGAATGATCAACTATTCGAAACCTGTCATCGACTTGACTGAGCTGGGATGTCCGACATTCCGACAGCGACAACACATCGGTATATGCCATTGCATGTATCATGAACATCATGAGCCCCTTCCAAGATACCACTGTGCTTTCGAAAACGTTCAGCTTCTGAAAAACTGGTACGTGAAGGATTGTCCGAGTTCCCTCAGCAAATCTTTGCACCTGTACCTACAACTGGGTAGTCTGAAGCAGATGAAGGCGGAAGATATTGCCTTCTTGACGAAAGATTTCATTCTCATCTATGGATCGAACATCATCGACGAGGTGTGGGAGAAACTATCTGAGAATATGAAGGTGGACCAAGACATTGCCGATTGTCGGAGATGCCAGGAACATTATAAGTCATGCGGAGATGAGTTTGACGGACCGATACCAATGATTAAAAATTGTCCACAGTGTAAATTATCTCTGTAGATAATTATTATTATTATTATTATTTTTGCTTCAGGTAAAGCTACTATGATAGATCCTAAAGACTCTATGTATTCGTTTCAGATGAATAAAAAGATCTGCTTTGAAAATTATCTCCTCTTTGATATCCCTCACACGATTAATCTTAGTTCATAGTTATCTTCTGTTTATACAAGGCTAAGGTAGAAAGAGATAAACGAGATGATTCTACAATTGATTTTTTATTTCGAAACAGATACAGTCATACACTAATACATGAATGGTTTCACACCAATTTTTTAACTCCACCACTTATCGGATTATATTCCACAATACGATCATGAAGGACGACGAGGTCCCGACAGGAAAATTATCCTTAGACTCAAACTCCAGTTGAGCTTGACAATTGGTTCTCCTACATATAAGTGCCCTCGTTATTCGAAACAGTTCCTGGAATAACCGTCAACGTGCTGCAACACGAAAGATTTTCAAAGTTGAGAACGATAGTGGTGGGGAGGACAGAGGATTATAAAAGACGAAGCATTTTTTCAATCAGACGTAATTGGATACGATCGTGAACATCATTACTCGTACACCTTCAAATTTAATAAAACTCCGGGATATTCCGCTGACGTTCGTCATATTTACATCGTCGAGCTCGGAAAATGGTTCTCGTATATATATAAGTGTCCTCAAAAGAAAGATTGTCCGTGCTTCAATCCGATTCCAGAGGCTGTGTTGACCATAAAATCGGCGGTGAAGAATATCAGATCTGATGAGATATCGGTTTCGGTGCGCCTAATGAATTGTTAAAATCACCTCCGCTAAGTTTTACAAGTGTCGAGTCGATAATGCAAAAAACTATGATTCCATCCCAGAGTTCGGTTGGCTCAGCGAGTGATAACGTGACAATTATGGCAGATTCCTTAGAATACATCAAGAGCTATCCAGCAAAGGATGCGGAAGCCATTGATTCGGAAGTGAGAAGATTTCTCCACGCAACTTACGAAGTTTGCACATCAAACGTGGAGCTTACGGAAGGAGAGCAGCGATGGATAGGACCTCTGATAAAAAATGTGATACCGGACATAGATGATTGTCTGATGGATATAGGAAACTATTTCGATGGTGATTATGGTCCCGACGCACTCGTCCTCAGATCTGCTTACCAGTTCATGGTTGACAATTTCAAGAATTTCCCAGACGGAAAAGGGAGTACGCTAGAAAATAGTTTCAAATATTTTGAGGACACACAAAGCATCAAAACACTCGACGAAAGGCTGGATAGATGGAAGAAGAGGCCATACACTTGTACGGACGACATTCACCATACAGCTGAAGAATTGGATAGACCAGCGGAAGTGCCTGTATCTCATCACTGGTGGTTTCGATCGTTTTCTGATTCCGGAACATTGCCGATTGTCGCAGATGCTAGGAACCTTATAAGTCGTGCGGAGATGAGTTTGACGGACCGATTCCAATGATTAAAAATTGTCCACATTGTAAATTATCTCTATAGAGTATTTTCTGCTTCAGATAAACCTACTATGATGAATCATAAAGACTCCATGTACTCGTTTCAGATGAATAAAACAGATCTGCTTTAAATTATCTTGAAAATTATCTTCTCCTTGATATCCCTCACTCGATTAATCTTAGTTGACGGTCCGAATCTATAGTTCCAGGGCTGCTTGTGCACAGCTGTGTCTGATGATATCAGACGGATCATATATTACCTTACTACATTCACTGCATATAGAGAAACCTGAAAATAGATGTATGTTTCCAATATACTTATTATGAATCAATATTTTAGAATGGTTTGCAGAATTTTCCGAGATTTTTCGTAATTTTTTTTTTTTTTGTAAATTTTTTTTTTTTTTTCCGTAAAATGAATTTACATCAAGTGTGTAAGCGTTCATTTCGCTCAGCATGAGCTATCAGTGATCATTTCCACGATGAGCGTTGACGTGTTTGGACGACAATTGGAGAAGAGCGGGACTGTTAGTAACCGCGGTCTTCCCGGAGTAGGATTCAAAATCACCGTGGAAGGACACTATGATATGGATAACAAGCGACTGGTGAATTTATCCGATCCTGTAAATCAAAACGATGCAGCTACCGTAAAAGTCATGCAAAATGCTATACAGCAAGGAGTCCGTCTCGTATATCAAGTAACAGCGGCCTTGCGTAGCGACGTGGACGATACAACTATAATGATTCAGTCTCTCGAGGCTCGGTTCCGAGAAGATTCGAAGAATTATCTTATCAACATGGAGACGGTACAAGACCTCGCGACACGCAACGCACAGCTCATTTCACACATAGACGAGAGACTGAGAACATTAGAGAGAGCAGTTGAGTGAACGATTGAGTGTACTTGAAAATGAACGATAAAAAGCTAGAACTGGTAGCGGAGTTGCATACACCGGCGAGAAGAAATTACCAACGCCGACGTGTAGAAGTTCGTGGTATCGACGAGACCTGGCAAGCTGATCTTGTTGATATGATTGCTTACGCTAGGCAAAATAAAGGCTACAAGTACTTGCTCACGGTCATTGATATCTTTTCAAAGTATGCGTGGGCTGTACCGATTAAAAGTAAGACTGGTGATGATGTTACCAATGCCATGGAATCTATATTCCTCCAGGGACGTATACCTAAAAAATTACACGTGGATCAAGGGAAGGAATTTTACAATACGAAATTCGAATCTTTCATGAAGCGTCGCGGTATCGTGTTGTACTCGACGTACAGTAATTTGAAGGCATCGATCTGTGAACGCTTCAATCGTACACTGAAAAGTAAAATGTGGATGCAGTTCAGTCTCCGAGGTAGCTATAAGTGGACCGATATCTTGAATGAGTTGGTATCCGCTTACAATAACACCAAACACCAAACTATACGCATGAAGCCTAAGGATGTGTCAGCCGCGGACGAACAGCTATTGCTACGCAATGTGTACCAGAAAGTTCGCGCTAGATCTACGAAGCCACCGAAATTCAAAGTTGGAGATAAAGTTCGAGTCAGCAAATTCAAAAACGTTTTTGAAAAAGGATATACACCCAATTGGACAACCGAAATATTCACTATCATACAGGTTGTGAACACGCATCCTGTAACGTATAAGCTGAAAGATTATCGAGATGAACCCATCGCTGGCGGTTTTTACGGAAAAGAGCTCCTCGCAGTCAAGAATCCTGACATCTACCTTGTGGAAAAAGTGCTGAAGAGACAAGGAAATAAAGAATACGTCAAGTGGTTAGGTTTCGATGATACGCATAACAGTTGGATAAATAGGAATGATCTGTAAGGTATTTGAATGAATAAATGAAAAATTGGTTTTATTAATGCAGTTTTTATTTCGTTACACACCCGACGTACATCCATCCTTTAGAGTGGTAAAGAAAAATTACAGAAATTTAACACAAATTTTACAAAGTTTTACAAAATTACAAAATGATACAAAAAATTCCCTAAATTTTACAAAAAAATGTACTAAATTTCACAAAAATGTACTAAATTTTACAAAAAATGTACTAAATTTTACAAAAATGTACTAAATTTTGCAAAAAATTCACTAAATTTTACGAAAAATGTACTAAATTTTACAAAAAATTTACTAATTTTTCATTCATACAAGCTATGTTTGCAAAATACCTTCTGGTTACTCTTGTAGCGTTAAGTGTTAGGTAATATGATCCCTCCGATAACACTCAGTACAGCTGAACGTGTCTCAATACACAATCAACCTTCTTTAATTTTATAGTGTCCCCAGGGTAACGTATCTGTACTTTGAGGTAATAAGTACCTCTTATCATCGTGTGGGTTGAGAGCTAATTTGACTTGTCTGACAGTTTGAACTACGTGGCATTTTGTACGGAAAGTACATTGACTTCTCTTTTGTGTGCTTCTGTTCTGCAAACAGTCTTTAAAGTCATCGAAACAAATAGTATTTTGCACAACATTCATCTTTACACCTTTAGATTTTTTTATGCAATCTTTATTCTCAATACGAACGCTGTACACTTTACTACGTAAGCTAACAAACTCTGTCATAATCCGTCCATTACATTCGTCTTTCATCAGGCCTACGATTTTCTTGTTACAGAGTGGCATGCCGAATAAATTTTCTGAAGGGTAGTCAGAGGTATCGAATTTATGAATATCGCGTTTCATCACTTCATAAATATCTTCACATCGTACTTCATAAATAAGACTGTCAGTGTCGGTGTATAACAGTTTACAATCATTATCGAACACACGTTTCATGTAATCATAGTGGAAATCGTATACGCAAATTTTCGAGAGGTCTAAGACGGAGAATCCGACATAGATTGGTTTATTTAGCACGACCTCTAATTTGTTCAATTCAATAGCTACCAGGTTTTCACTGAAAATTGAACGGCTATGGAAGTTAGGCTTTGCGATCAGAGCTTCCGCACCGTACCTTCCAGCCCATTTCGTTACAAGTTTGACATCAACTCGTTTACGTACGTTTTCCATGGTCTTGCCGAAAACAGCATTGTTCATTAGTTTGAACAGATCTTTTTCAAACTCATTCTTAGCCTGTTTACGCATATTACTATTAAGATCGATATATTCTTTCATCCAAGGTGATTGGTTGAATTTCAAAACTCTGTGAATCTTTTTAAGCTGGAGACCGTATCTCAATGCCTGTTTTAAGCTGCGGTAATGTATGATATATCGATTTTTTGGATATAACGTTGTTAATAACTTTTCTTGTTTGGAACCGGGAGGCTTCATATGTTCTGGACATAGGGGTAGATCGCTATGGATGTCGTGAATGCCTACCGGATACTCCAAGTCTACTTCCAGTATATACCCAACCAGTGAGTCATCGGGTACATCAAAATTAAATCTATCCACGTTACGCACCCATTCGAAACCACCATGAGGAAGATACTGAGTCATTGCCCATCCGTACAAATTGTTGACGTCATAATACATGAGATACTTTGATTCTTCGTTCGGGTTGTAATCTTTAACATACATATTATTAGCTTTCGCATATCGATTAGAGCATTGACTCACACCACCTCTGATGCCACGCTCGATAAACATAACCATATCTATATCGGTTAGGAGTTCTAGTTCAATGTTCGTATATTTTAGCAGGGCATCCCACGAAAGACCTGGAGTCGTGTAATAGTATGCAGGATCCAAACCATACGCTTTGAGACAACCATCCCGAAAATTTTCGAATACATCAGCCAGAAGCAGTACATCTGTTTTCAAATAGAGATCAGAATATTCACCCAAGGTTCCGATATCGAATTCATTCCACACTCTTTGAGCATGATTATAGTCTTCGTCAGAAATGCCTCTATCATTCAGGATGCTATAAAATTTGTCTTTAGTTGGTAAATTAGGTTCATCGAGCTTCTCCCACGAATCGAGAAATTCGTAGGGAAAAACGCCTTTTCGCGTTAGGAGTTTGAATTTATCTTCGCTAAGGTGTGAATATTCATTTCTCACTATTTTGAGCTCTTGAAGGTGCGACGCTAGTTTCTCTAACGACGAATTCATGAACCGAAATGAGTCAATGAATCTGAATGCGATATCGCTACCCTTGACGTGCTTCGTGAATGATATGTACCGCTCCTTGTTCAGCGGTAAAAGGCTAATGCGGCCATCGAAATAGGTACAAACGTCTTTAATGAGGAAGTGACTATCGTATCCACTCAGGTTGTGAAAGATAACTGGAACAGTTCGCGAATCTTGGTAGTTGAGGTTGCAGCTTTCATGAGCAGGTCCTCGATAATTTCCAGTGAGATGACAGTGGTCTCTAACTTTCTTACCGAGTAGAATTGGCTTTTCGCAGACGTGACATACCGATGGATTTCTGAATGCCTCTTCTTGTTTCGGTGTTAGTTCGTTCATTGGTATTGAACACCAAAATACCGTTTCTATATCCTCAGATAGCTGCAGTAGTTCTCGCACCAACCATTCGGCTGGTTTCAAGCCTCGATAGCTACGATAGTAGGATAGCGTATCATCGTAACTACATTTCAGATAGTAACCTACACTGAAAGGTTCGTGTTCCTGGAACGCTGCAGTATTAGACTGAGTATTCTGAATGGGTAGCAAGAGACATTCGAAATCAGCATATACCACAAAAGGAACTCTTTCCTTGTTGTTAAAATTCTTAAATGCTAATGTATTGTTTTTCGCTGAAGGTAACACAACCTTACACTTATTCACTTGTGCACAATCCAGTTCATGGGTATTCAGTTTTACTACACTTCCAAAGTAGTGAAGACAGCGGTCGCAAATATATTTTTTAATTTTCTTTTTTGAAAGTTGTTTGCTAACTAAACGAGACAGGTTTTTTATCCAGACGTAATGGAATCTGATTGACGTCTCCTCTTCACTACCACTATCTTCATAGTCTATTTCCGCTCCATCGACGTAGTAATTTTGCAACATAAGTAAATTCACATGCTCATTCTTCTTTAGAGACGTGACGTGGATGGGAGCAGTTCTGAATTTCCCATTACGTTTTTCCAAAATGTATATATTCACGGAAATATCATTTTGTTTCTCAAATTTTCGAATTTGTTTCGGTATAACTGGAAACTCAATACCATCGAAATTCAATTCGTCTTCGTATGGTTTGTATTTTGAAACCCGTTCTGGGTGATCCCACCACTCGACTGGATGTAACGCAGACAGCAGCGCCCATTTAAAACACTGATCATCATCATTACGTACATTGACACATGCATGCTTTTTCTTGATGGGTGCAGGTATTTCAATGTACGAGCTCCCACGCATAGGATTGTATTTGTTAATGTTAATCGTTAGGTTAACGATTGAGTGTAATGACCAACCGGAATCCCTATCCTGAAATTCTTCTATATCCTTGAGGATCAGATCACGCACATTCTCTATGAACCATTCCTTCAAATCAGTCGTCTGGAGAATTGGAACATTTTTCGTGTTGAAATATTTGATCTCTATAACCTTTTCAGCATTTTTCATGACGCTGTATTCAGCTGCAAACACACTGTTCACTTTTAACGCGTTCTCTTTCTTGAGTGCGTTTTTGATTCGAGTCTTGAAAAGAGTTGACGCGTCTGTCATAAACGCGATCGTGTCCACGTGTTTCAAGTTCACTATCACCCCCGATCGAATCCGGTTCTCGAAAGCTGACTCTAAATCACACCATCTCACTCTATCACTCCGAATATTACGCTTTCGTAATCCACTACCCGTTACCAGTAGATCTTTGAGAAGAAGATTTGCACCCTTCAATTGTCCAAGTGTAGCGAGATACTTCTGCTTCTCTGGTACAGTAGTACCCTCCCTGCGTAACAGCTGTCCCAGAATTCGTATGCTCTTTGTAACACATTTCATCCACTTGCCTACTTCGTGAGAATTTATTTTACTGTTAGCTAAAAGAGTATAAGCTCGTTTCACAAGTTGAACTGTTTTTTCACATTCTTCTACAGACATAGTGCCTATTATATTTCACATTAGAAATTGTATCAAGCTGCAGTAGTTTTCATGCACTCTTCTTAAAGGTTAGATCAAGACTGGTAAATGAATGATAAATGAATCTCTTATGTAGAGTTTAATACGTTGATAATCCTTCGAATCATATACATTTCTCTTAACGGTTCTTTGGAAATCGAAGGGGTCCGCGTTAGCAAACTCATATTACTGCAGTTTCGTCATACACGATTGTAATAGTTTCACGCTTCAACAGAGGATTGACGCATGAATCTCTGTCACTCTCTATTCCAAATAGTCTAACTGTAAATTAATGTGGAGCGCTGACTTGGTGGTCCCTGCGAACGTTCAATAATATATATCTACTTTACTTATTAGCACTACACTTTAGCTATACCATTTTTTAAGAAACGCTCTTACTCTCGCTTGAGGTGTTGACAAACACTTTCGATGAAACTCTTTGATCTTCTTTTGTACTAGGAACAGTTGAAGTCGATGTATTATTATGTTTATGTCATCAAACCTCAGCTGCAGCGACGTTGTTTGTTTTGACAGAAGTTTTAATTAGATGGGGATCCTTGGATATTATATATGCCAGATAAGTATACATTTCATTCTCTGAACCTCTTTCGTTTAGACTCGATACGTTATTGTGTTTATGTATAGTTTCCAAGTGTAAACTGCAGCGGCGTTATCTGAGCGTAGACCGTTTAGGGTAAGATGAGATCCTAGGATATTGTATATAGAGAAGTATATATTTATTTCTCTGCATATGATCATCGAGGGTTGACAGAGTTCATTCGTACTGAAGTCTTCGTTGTGAGCGGGTTTAATTATTGAATAATCAAAAAAAATGGATCGAGGTTAGTTTTGTGTCTATTCGAGTGATCAAGTGAAAAAAGTTTCTGTGAATAACATATAATTGGTTTATTTTTTATCCGTTTCACGTTCTTTGTTTTAGCGTTATTACCCAATATATTTTTAACTGACGCGATGAAGATGCTCATTGACGTCATGAGAATCTGGAACGTACAACCGTCAGCCACCTGGGTAGAGCAGAAAATACGAATGAGGGAGACCTTCTATACGAGGGCTCGTTGTTACGTTGTCATGAAATGCACAGTTTCGGGGGAAATCCTTCCGAAAATCTACTGCCATCCATGTGTGATTCGTGTGAAGGGGCCATGGGAGATTGATATACAACATTTTCTATGCACCGACAATACCGTCCCTTTCGTGTGGTTCTGCGAGGAATGCGGAATGGCTATTCTCAAAATGATCTGGGAAAAGTGCGATCGATGCCAGAAGACATTTGAGCTGTACCTAGAAGCTGAAAGGGTACACCGATATCCACACGGAGAACTGATTCAAGAGGTACCTCCCATGGTCCCTAACATGTCGGTAGAACCGCTGGTAGAACCGCTGGTAGAACCGATGGCATCTATAGTAGAGTCCACCCTTGTGGAACCTAGGGTTGAATCTGCAGAGACTCAACCTGAGATCCAACCTGAGATTCAACCTGAGGAGCTGAGCAAACCTACTGAAATCCTCAGAGAAAAAAAGAAAAAAAGAAAAAGGTAAGAATAATCTAATGGAACATATTACGTTTTTTGAATATGGATACAGAAAAAAATATTCCTACGTAACTAGATATATATTATATATTGACTCATTTGTATTCATTCTTTGTTTTCTCTTTAGATCGGCCAAGTAGATGGAGAAAAAAATGAAGCTCAATGAAAATTTAAAAACTAAAAATTTAATAAACAATCATGGTGATAATCAAACCAAATAAAAATTGATGTATAATGAATAATAAGGATAATAATTAAACCAAATAAAAATTGATAGTAATTATTTTATCTCATTCATCATGATACTTACTATTGTATACTTAATTGATTAGTTTTTAATATCGATTTAATGCATTTGTCTAAATATTAATGTTACTTCGAATAAATATGATATACGATCGATTTAATGCGTTTTTCGAAATATTAATGTTACTTCGAATAAATATGATATACGTTGCTACTTTCTCATTTAATCATTTATTTAATCTATCTCTCCATGTTGAATCGTGGAGGTCTTACATTACGTACAGCTTACCCGAGTCGAAATTAAGCGCCCAGTTTAATACTCCCAGCATCCAACTCAACCTCCTAGACCCCATTTGAACCTCAAACTCCTATTATGAACCTCCAAGTCCTCCACAGTTAAACATTAGCATCCATTTAAAGACTGTTTTCAAGTGTTCGAACTCGAGCTCCCATTCAGGGCTTCCAAGTCCTCTGGTTTCGCGATTTAGTGCCTATTTTGATACTCATAACGTCCGGCCCACCTTCGAGCTCCTATTTTGAACCTCGAAATCCACCGGAATCATAGATCATCACAGGCGGCTGGGTGTGGCGAGGGTTTAGTGAGGTTCTCGTAAGATCCTCATTTCAGCCTAAAAGTCTACATTTTGTCCGGTATCTGCACGTTTTAGGCGTTGTAGAGGCTTTGATTTTCTATACCAAATGAACCTCTCTAGACCCTCCAAAAGCTCCGTCAAAGTTCCAAACGGTAAAAGTTGGAGGTTCTAAGCGGACGTTAAATTTCGACTCGGGTATTAACAGACAGTGCCGCGTTGGCAAGCTCATATTACTGCAGTTTCGTCATCCTACCATAGGCGATTGTTACAGTTTCACGCTTCAAAAGAGGATTGACGCATGAATCTCTGTAACTCTCTATTCCGAATAGTCTAACTGTGAATTAATGTGGAGCACTGACTGGCTTGGTGATCTCTGCGTACGTTCAATAGTATACCTACTCTACTCATTAGCACTTAATCACAGACCGTGAACAAGGGCGATCAGATCGTCGACAGGATGATATCAGATGGGAGAAAGGGTAGATCATCGATCAGATCGAAGACAGGGTAAATCATAACGAGGATACCCGACGGACGCTCGATGACGCGAGGTCATCGACGGATGTCCCCACTCTCCAGCCGGAGAGTTCCCGTTGTCAACCTACGACGACGTCATCCAGTAAGACACATTTTTGACGCGTGAAAGCTGGGTACTTTTAGGTCACTAGTCTGGAATCCCGTTATTCGTCGATATACCCGACGGACGCTCGATGACGCGAGGTCATCGACGGATGTCCCCACTCTCCAGCCGGAGAGTTCCCGTTGTCAACCTACGACGACGTCATCCAGTAAGACACATTTTTGACGCGTGAAAGCTGGGTACTTTTAGGTCACTAGTCCGGAATCCCGTTATTCGTCGATATGGAAAGCTGGGTACTTTTAGGTCACTAGTTCGGAATCCCGTTATTCGTCGATATGTTCCAGGAAATTACTCATCGTCCTTGCTTTTAAAATCCCCACCCCGACACGCGCGCAGGGAACCGCAATTTCAAATCTCCCACCCTCGCGCATGCGCAGTAGGTCGATTTCGGGACTTAGAAATTTTCGGGTGGCGTAGAAGCCCCCTAGCCTATCTACTGTGAGATTTGAGAGTTTGTGAGATATTTTTGAGTTGAGAGTGTGGGATCCTTGGGAAGGACTGTTGGGGTACCTCCTGGTTCTTTGGCGCTGTTTTGTTGAAGTAAGTGGCTTCATTTTACCTGCGGTAAATCTGAGCGGATCCCTTGAGTCTGAATTGTATCTGCGGTCTGAGAATAGACATTTTGAGTTCCTTGGATCTTAAGTTCAGGTTGATACTGAGTTTCGAATTGCCGACCGAAGCCAGAGTTTGCCAAATGGGTTAATAGAGAATTTTTATTGTTAATTTTGGGTATTGAATAGAGTCTTTTTCTTCGCGGAGGGTTTAGCCTCGTGGCGTGATTCGCCATCTTGTCTCTGTCGTTGCCTCGTGGCTTTCCGCGGAAGGTCAGACGCGCCAGAGTCTTCTTAGAGTTTATTAATTGATTTATTTGAGCTCTTGTTATGAGAATTATTGCCTTGAGGGCTGGTTAATTGATTATTGTTATTTTCTTGGTATTCTGATCCCTCGTGGGATAGTTTTAAGTGAATTTGGGGAAGTCAACGGCTCGCTTCTCGACCGTGGAGTTTGAAATTGTTGCGGAACCTTTTGTTTACCTTCTTCCCGGAGCTCGGCCTCGCCTCACGAGAGCCGCGCTAGCCCTGTAGCGGGCTTTGCTTATTATTAGTTTTTTTGTATTACGGTTTATTGAAATAATTGTTCGCTTCACGACCTTGGAAGAGGATTATCCCGTTGGATATTTGATTATTGTTGTTTTTAATTATTTGAGATTATTATTTTGTTTGAATATTATTTTTGAGTTATTTTTGGTTGTTAAATTAATTGTAAGAATGATTCCTGAGGCTCGTTAGTGGTTTGATTGGTTAACCCGGGCCTGTCGGGAAATTAGAGCTTCTTTCTCTTGTTCCGAGTCCTCAGCCTTGGGCTGTCTTGCTTACTTGCTTTATTACTGTTTTTTTTATTATTAATCTCCCTTGGAGATTGACCGTATTCTCTTTGAATAAATTGCCGTTTTGTTGGATTAATCTGAAACCTGAGTTTGTTGCTGCCAACCCCTACTTCTCCCCTCCACCTTGGCTTGCCTCACTTTCCCCGCCCCTCTACCAAACACTGAGCTGCCGGCCGTTATTATTTGTGTTTGATAGGATTTACAGGATCTGAAGAGACGGTACGAGAAGTACCTGGCGCCCACACCCCGCTTTACCTTGTGAGTTGGTACGGCAGAGCCGTACCGACCTCATTGAGCAGTTCATCGATTACCTTGGGGGTCGATCGTATCGACCCGGATTGAGAAAGTAGAGTTCAGTGACCCCGTGAGTCAGCTGTATTGAGTTTTATTGTAGAGACTTTTACCAGTAACAGACTTACGCTCAGAACGCGGCCTGAGTCGTCTTATAAAAAGTTCCCTGTTACAAATTGGCGCCCAACGTGGTTTTCCGTGGAAAATTTTGAAATTTCCCCCGTCAGGTGGAATTATTGTTGTTATATTTTAAAATAATTTGCGTAACAAACTGACTCTTGTTAATTTTCGAATTTTCATTGGCAAGTGGTAGAGCGTGGCGGCTCAAACTCAGTGATTCTTTTGTTATTTTTTTTGGTGATTTATTTTTTTTTGTTGGCAATTTATTCTAGGGGTAAAATTTTTTTTTGTGAAATTTGAACTCTCCGGAATTGGTGCAAACTCTGGCTATGATCAGTATACGAGCGTGCGTAGTGAGTAAGAATAGCCAGTAAGACACTGCGATTTTGAAATTTTGTGATATAGATTATTATTTTTGTATTTTTCTCTTGTGACCGGTATTATTGTATAAACCTGTGCATGATACTTGGTGAAGGGATAAAGCAAAATTTGTCGAGAGAGAGTATTAAGAATAATTGAATTGATTTTTATTATGAATTATTGTGATTATTTTTGAGATATTGAAGATTTTGGAGAGCTGTGATATTTTGAAATTATCTGGAATAATGTTGAAGATTTTTTTTTTTTGGAAGAGAAATAATTTTTGGAAATAATTTTTGAGATTTAGGGAGAAATAATTGATTTTAAAATTTATCTTTTCTCACCGGGTGAGAGGATTTTTGTTTGAAATTGGTTGTTTTTGAAATTTTTTGATGGAGTGAAATAGTTCTGGGAAATTAATATTGAGATTTCTAATTGGAGATTTTATTTGTGAGTCCTTTGAGAGTTCTTAGGAGGAAATTAGATTTTGCGGGGTGGTTATTTAAAATTTTTGAGAATTATTAGAAAATTAATTTTTTTTATTAGAGAATTATTTTGAGAAAGATTGTTGTTTATTAGAGATTTCTTTTTTTGGTTGAGTGCTGCTTGCCCAGCGCGCGAAACCGATTGACTGAAATAGTGAGTATTATTTTTTTTTTGGGTTTTGTGTTTTTGGGTGGGTAAGGATTGACTTTGCGGCTATCGTATAAAATAAGCGGACTCGTAGGAGCCATCACAAATTGGCGCTGTCACAAATTGGTGAATAGGAAAGTAGAAACCAAATCTCCAGCTTCGACTTGTTTCGCGTAATAGCAGCTTCGAAGAAGCTGCGTGGTTTCGGGATACTTCGAGGGGACTGGCGTTTATTGTTTGTATTTACAGCTTCGAGGAAGCTGAGATAGTACCGCGGGTTGCTCTTTCGCTCAAACTTCGTCGCGCTGGTGAATCACTGACAGTAGGGATCAGCCCACTGGACAGGTGGCTGCCGAAGAGAAGGGGCATACATCGCGCAATATCTCAGTAAAATTTTGTTTTTTAGGGGGTATTAGGAATTGTGAAATATTTTCTATGGTTTATTGAGATAGTTTTTCCCTGGGTGGAATGTGCGGAAATTTCGGTGGATCGAATTTAATTTAAAATCTGGGGGAAATAAAGTACAGTTCGATTGCATAATATAGAAACGGGGTACTAAAATGGCCGGCTCGACCGCGGGGTCGGTGGAAGGAGATGACAGATCATTCGCGGGTCACGAAGAAGGGTTGGAATTACTATTCGGGAACGAACAACGACAGAGAATGGAAGCAGAAAATCACCCGTCGAATGTAATCAGAGAAGCACACGTATCGTACGGGGAAGCCTCGGCTTCACCGCCCGTTACCACCACGACCACCAGTATAGCCGCGACGATGTCGAGTACAGTAGTCTCCGCGGTATATTCTACGCGACCGACAGCTTACCCAGTACCTTCCGTGGTACCTAGGCAGTACCTGGAATCAATGCAGGAGCTCTGGAACCCCTGGAATGACCCTAGAGAGATGCTCGATCCCATGAGGGGACTACCTGATTTCAGAAGAGATCCAAGAGACTGGTCACTAAGCCACGGGGCAGACGTTTCGACTGCAATGCCTAGAAGATCAACCGGGAGCCCAGCGGACATGGAGGACTTCATGTTCGGATTCAATCGCCTACGGACTACAGAACACGTGGCATCGAGAATTCAGGAGGCGAGACTGCTAATGCGGAGCCACGAGGACCGTCCGTGGCCAGCTAGCGAGCGTTTGCGCTTGACGGCCGCACCCCTACCAAGGGAAATTATGCAGTCGGAAACGAACCACCACAGGGAGTCAACGAGCACGAGAGACGAACGATGCCTGGAACAACCACGAGTCCACCAGCTGCCTAAAAGGTCGCAGAGACCCCGGGAAGGACGCCCGAGCGAGCCTCCAACACAAGAAGACCGACCACGGCCTTCAATGGTACCAAGGGCACCGGACACCCCGCGACCAGAGAGAGACATCGAGGATCGTGAGGAAATGATGGAGAATGGAGCACGACCGCGACGATCCTGGGCAGACCAAGGGCGCGGAATTCCGCCACTGGAACCGGAATCGCGACCTGAAAGACCCCCAGGAGGGTTTAGAGATGGATCCGGAGTCGACATCGGTATTACACGAGCATCGGCGGCCAGAGAATCTCGCGAACCGCGTCGAGATATAGAGTGGAGAGAATCGCGAGAACCGCGATTTACAGAAGAAGATTATAGGGAATCTCGCGAACCGCGCCGTGCAGATTTTGAGTATAGGGAATCTCGCGAACCGCGTCGAGACGTCGAATTTAGAGAAGCGCGCGAGCCGCGTTTCAGGGAAGAACAATACCCGGAACCTCGCGAACCACGCCTCAGAGAAGAAGAATACCAAGGGCGTGAAACCGGGTATGAAAGAACGCGAAAGGACCCCAGGGAGGAGCCTAGGATGTCCTATAGGACGCCAAACGCATCCCCCCCAAGAAGAGCTCGCGAATACACGGCATGGTACCCCGAGGACGACGACGATTACTACTACGAACCACGCCGGGAGTCGAGAGTGGAGAGATCGCGAGAACCGGAAAGAAACAATCATAACGCGCAACCAACAATAAATATCGCGCAGTTCAGAGATCGAGCACGAGAGGTGAACGATGCCTTGCGTCGTTGGAATCTAAAGTTCGCGGGACCTGCGACCCAGAGCGCAGAGGAGTTTTTAAGCAGACTCGAAGACTGCCGAAAATATACCCCACTCAAGGGTAGGGAGATTTTGAGTGCATTACCAATTATTTTCACGGGCGTGGCCTCGGAGTGGCTACGCGTGGAAAGGGATAACTGGGAGATATACGAAGATTTCCTAGAGGCTTTTAGAGAATGGTTTGGGGATTCCACCGTGAACAAGCGTTTCCGTCAGCAAGCAGCAGCGCGTACACAAGGTCCCCAGGAAACCGTTACGGAATATTTGACGTGTATCCGCGGGCTATTGCATAGAATGACGCGACCATACCCTTTGGAGGACCAGCTAGATCTAGCATTTGAGAATTTACGTCCAGATATCCGGGAAGTGCTGGACAGGGATAATATTAAGAGTTTCAGGGAACTGGCAAGAGCGGCGTCCACCCGGGAACGCAACCTGGCGTTGTCGCGCGCGTACAGACCTCCGCCGTCCCCTGAGGACTCGTTCATGGCGGAATTAGCCTACCAGCCGCAAGGTAAAGCGACAGGAGGAAATTCACGCAAACAGACCCCTCTAGCAGCGGTCTCAGACCCGGAACCGACTCCACCTGAGACCAAAACGAAGAAGGAAGCCAAAGTTTCGGAGGAAAACGCATTAGAGAAAGCCATGGCGGCTCAATTCGAGAAAATGCACGCGATGCTAAGGAAGGAATTACTGGAGGAAAACAAGAAGATAACCGACGCGTTGAGACAAGGGGCCACGGGGTCTAATGCAACTCCGCGAGCTACACCTGCACCAGCGGTCGGGTGGAATAGGAATCCTGGAGAAAATAACGCGAACGATACTGCCCCGAGGCAACAAGCTCTCGATGGGGGACCGAATATTGTGTGTTGGAATTGTCGAAGGCGCGGGCACCCACACAGGCAATGCCCGGCGCCCAAGACACTGTATTGTTACAATTGCGGACTAGCGGACGTATATTCCACGGATTGCCCGCGTTGTAAGGTAGGAGAACCGGGAAACGGCCAGGGGACGACGCAATCGGGGTCGACGCCGACTCCCAACCAGTAGACCCACTATGCGAAGCCACGGAAGAGTCGTCTCCTCAAGAGCTCTTCCAGGGGTCGCCGGGGACCTCAAATAACCCCCTGATACGGCAACAAAGATTATTTATTCATGTCCAAGTGGGAAATACAACTGTCAAAGCTTTAATTGACACGGGTTCCACACGTTCGTTTATAAATCAAATGGGTTTCGACTTAGCAAATACTTATAAACTCAGATTAACTATGTCCGGGATAGGGAATGTAATACTGGCGAACGCGGCACCGGTAAAAATCGCGGCCGCGGTGGACATGCCAATAAGAGTGATGGGAATAACGCGCACCCTGACGGTGCATATTATGCCTACGTTAGCAGGCGAATGTATCCTCGGGATGGATTTTATTAGAATGTTTGGTATAATTATTAATGGAGCTAAGAACACGTGGTGCTTTGATGAAGGACCGGAAATGAGCTTCGCGATGGAAGGACCTCGGGATGGGACCTTAAACCCTCCCCCGGAGTGTTGTGGCATCGCGGAACTAGAGACTGTTGAACTAGAGCAATTAGAGTCATTTTTAACTGCACATTTACCGAAAGTAACGGGCAACCTGGGGTTGACAAAATTAGCTATCCACAAGATTGACGTGCAAGGGCACCCGCCAATTAAACAACGGTACCACATGGTATCGCCGGTGGTTCAGCAGGCGATTAACGAGGAGGTAGATCGGATGTTAGCGGAAGGAATAATCGAACCCTCACGAAGCTCATGGTCGACCCCTATCGTTATGGTAAAGAAACGTAACCCTAAGGACCCAAAGAAAATAAAATACCGATTTTGTTTGGATTTTAGAGAGGTCAATAACGTAACGAAAAAAGATGCATATCCAATTCCTTACATGACCGCGATTTTAGAGAAATTGAGAGCCGCGAGATATATTTCGACGATAGATTTGAGTCAGGCATACCACCAGATCCCCTTAGAGGAGAAAAGCCGAGAAATTACAGCGTTCATAGCCCCCGGAAGAGGCTTGTTTCAATTCACAAGAATGCCATATGGACTCACGGGAGCCCCGGCAACCTTCCAGCGCTTGATTGATCAGCTGATCACCCCGGAGATGGAGCCCCACGTGTTCGCGTACTTAGATGACATTATTGTCGTGGCGAACACCTTCGAGGAGCATTTACATTGGCTCAATAAAGTCTTTGACGCGATCTCGGAAGCCAACTTAACGGTTAACCCCGAGAAATGCGAATTTTGTCGCGATCAAGTGCGTTATCTGGGATTCCTGGTGAATCACGAAGGATTGCAGCCGGACCCAGAGCGCATAGAACCTATTTTGAATTACCCGAGGCCGAATAACTTGAAGCAACTGCGTCGTTTTTTAGGTATGGCTTCGTGGTATCGCCGATTCATACCCGCGTTCGCCAGTATGTCGGAACCCCTAGTCCATTTGACGCGAAAGCATGTGCGGTGGAGTTGGGCTAAGAAACAGGCGGATGCATTCCAAGCCTTGAAAGACGCGTTGAGTAGTTCACCGGTATTAGCGTACCCGGACTTCAATCGACCGTTCGCGGTACAGACAGACGCGAGCGAGTTTGGAGTGGGAACCGTTTTAACACAGACGATCGAGGGGGTAGAGCATGTAATCGCCTACGCCAGTCGAACGCTGTCAGACGCGGAACGGAAATACTCGGTAACCGAAAAAGAATGCCTCGCGGTAATTTGGGCAATTAAGAAATTTCGACCTTACTTGGAAGGTTATCGATTTTCGGTGATTACGGATCACAATAGCCTGAGGTGGCTTCACAAACTAAAAAACCCCACGGGTAGACTAGCAAGGTGGGCCCTCGAGCTATTGGAATACGATTACGAGGTGTTGTATCGCAAGGGTGCGATGCACCATGTACCGGACGCATTGTCGAGAATGTACGAGTACGAGACGGAAGACACGGAGTGTTTGAATGCAATCGAGGACGTAGCGGACGAATGGTACCTGCGACGCATGAACGAGGTGGTCAATACTCCGAAGAAATTTCGTGACTGGTCGGTGAGCGAGGGTAGATTGTACTTCTACCGACCTCACCCAATCACAGAACCGATATTAGACGAATTGTCCCCGTGGAAACTGGTGCTCCCGGAAGAGCAGCGTGGTCGCGTTTTCGCGGAAATTCATGAAGACCCGCAAGCCGGTCACCTGGGGATCGAAAAAACGTACGCGCGAGTTAGAGCTTACTATTATTGGCCAGGGATGTATCGTGACATCGTCTTGGCAGTTCGAAGCTGCTACCGTTGCCAGAGCTGCAAAGTCGAGCAAGTTCTGCCTTCTGGGAAGATGGGGCACCGCGTGGTAGATGAGCCGTGGACGGTTGTAGCTACCGATGTAATGGGTCCATTTCCGAAGAGTAAAGCAGGTTTCGAGCACCTGCTGGTTTTTGAGGATTTGTTTACGCGATGGATAGAGGTAGCGCCGATGAAAAAAGCAAATGCACTGACGATTTTGGCCGCATTTGAAGACTTGATATTGTCGCGTTGGGGAACCCCGGAGGTTCTACTAACCGACAACGGGACAGAATATATCAATAAAGCAACCAACGAGGTCTGCGAAAAATATAAAATCGTACGTTCAAGACTACCCCCGTATCATGCGCAAGCAAACCCCGTGGAAAGGGTAAATCGCGTGTTAAAAACAATGATTCAGACCTTCATAGAGAACGATCACCGGGAGTGGGACGCGCACATCCACGAATTTCGATTCGCGTATAATACCGCTACTCACAGCTCGCTGAAAGTAAGTCCGGCATTTCTGAACTTGGGTCGCGAACCGCGTCCTAGGATGCAGTTGCGGAAGGAACTGGAGGGAGAGGCAGAAATTCCAGCCCCTCAGCCCCTACGGTGGGCTGAGCGGATGAAAAGACTGCAGGAACTCCAAGACTTAGCGACAAAATTCCTCGAGGACGCCCACGTGCGTCAAGCGCGATACTATAATAAGAAACATAGAGATGTGACTTTTGAAGTTGGAGATTTGGTTTGGAAACGTAATCGGGTGTTATCTAACGCGGCACAAGCAATAGCCGCGAAACTAGCTCCGAAATTCACTGGACCCTGTAAAGTCACTAAAGTTATTTCGAGGATGGTCTATGAACTAGAGAATTCCGCGGGGAAACAGCTGGGTAGGCATCACGTAAAAGATCTTAAACCCTATGTCACCCCCCAGGTGGATAATGTAGAAATAATAGAGACATTGGAAATCACAGAGAACCTCAAAGTCGTCGCAGACCCAGTGGTCTGGATAGACTGGAAGTACCTGTGGGAATAAAAGTATAAATAAAGTTGTAAAGAAGTAGGAGAACTCTCTCGACAAATTTGAATAATGTGTTGTGTGAAGCCTGGTAGACCTTTTTGTTGTTTTTTTTTTGTTGTAAATATTGGAGGCTGACCACGAGGGGACATTGGAAAACACGTAAGGCTGGTTGTTAACAAGCACCTGCTCCTACCCACAGTCAGCCAGCAGTCATGAACGCAGAGACCCTGGAGAACGGCCTAAGACAGGTCGCAGCCCGGATGGCGGAAGAGAACGAACGGAGGGAATCAAGGCACTCACCGCCAGAGACACCCAGAGGTGTCAACAGAGAGACAGACGTGTGGGTATTCCCACCAATCGGAGGGAGAGGGAGACACCTAAGCAGACCGTTCCATTGGGAACCGACAGAAGCCCTACCGGGGCTACCGAGAGCGAGGAGGGAGATGGAAGAGCCTAGGCCGGGGCCAAGCAGATGGGAAGCAGAACAACCCTCCATAGTCATATCCGAGGAACGGACTCAGCGAGACCAAACGACTCAAACCGAGACGCCAGGCGAAACAGAGGAACCAACACCGGGACCCAGCAACGCGAATACAGTACCTCAAGAGGCCACACTAGCGGAACCAGGCCGAGCCGAGACAGGGAACCCGGCCCACGCTAACGTCGAATGCCACAACTGCTTCAGAAAGGGCCACCTAAAAAAAGACTGCAGAAACCCGACAGAAGAATACTGCCGAACATGTAAAAACAGGAAGGTACCAATCGGCATATGGGATTGGACATGCCCGTATTGGAGGGAAGAGTGGCACCAGAGATGGGTAGTAAAAGACCGACAAAGAAAGAAGGAGAGGGAAGAAAAGAGGTCTAGGGAACCCCACCACAGAGATTAAGCAAACACAGGAGCAACACAGAGAAAATTCGATTGGATGTTTCACTTTGTTAGATGTTGTTTGTGTTGATTTTGTTTGAAATTTTTTTTTCTTTTCCTTTTGTGATAATTTGTTTTTTTGTTTTGTTTAATAATTGGGATATGGATGATTCGTGGGTGGAGATAAAATTTAAGAATAGTATTACGGTGGTGCATTACATGCCTTGATAGGCCACCAAACTAGTGAGTAAGGTCAAAAAAGAAAAAAAAAAAAAAAAAAAGAGCTGGATTGGCGAGAAAAAGAAAGCAAAAAAAAAATACAAAATAAGCCGGACTGGCGCAAAAAAAAAAAAAAAAACGTAGGTTAAGTAAACTATATCTGTGATTCAATAGTTGATTTTAGGGATTGGTTTGAAAAACCACCCTGGTGATTTAATAGATTTAGTGTTATTATTTTTTGGAGAAATTTATGAATTATAGAAGCCCGGTGCTTTTTATTGAAGCAACCAGGGAGTTGAATTTTGTAATAAAGAGAATATATTTGTTGATTATAGAGTTAGAAGTCTGAGAAATCTCTTTGAGAGAAATGATAAAGATTAAAGTTTCTAGAGGAAATAATAGGAAAATATTATTAAAATTTTTTTTTTGTGTTGTTGTTTTGGGGTAAAAGAGTTTAAGATACTGGCTAGTTTGATTTGCTGGAAAAGGGTAAAATAGATTTTTTTTAATTATTATAATATTATGTTATATTGACTTAGTGCTCGGTCGCCTTTCGGAGCTCGGTCCGCAGGTGGGATGAATTGTCACCCCCAGCGTCCCGTCTAGGGGGGGGGGGAGTTGTAACGTGGCAGCCTTGGCTCGCCTCGTTACTAAAGGCTCCCTGAACCCTAGACGGTAAGTAAATTCATTTTCCTAGGAGTGACTGTGTGAGAGTATGAGTTTGAGTGAATCTCCACCTAGGGAACTGTAGGGACCGAGAAAAGCTCCGAGCGGCGACAGAGACAAACATGTGCTAATGAATTTATTAGTAATTCTTTTGTTATTCCTGAAATTCTCTTGAGGTAACCCGTTCCCCGTGGGGAACTACGAATGACTATTGAAAGGCATGGGAAAGACTTCGAGGTGAGAGACAGACCCAGGGCGGCACGCAGGCAAAGAACGAGTCCGGGGGAACCTGATCACGAGAGGGTATCTGACCGCTCACCACCGAGGGACAAGGTAGCGAAGGTCCTTTTGCTACCGAGAAGCACCGTGAATCTCCCTAGGACAAGGACCCGCCTGCAGAAAGACAGCCCGCATCACACTCCAGTGACTCAACACCGCATAACTCCCAGGAGTCAAAGGGTTTCCCAAAATTCGCCAAGAGGACGACACTAACCGATGATAGCATTAAGTTGAGAGTAAGGAGGGGGTAATAGACACCCCGCTCGTCATCGTCACTCTGGTGCGAGCTAAGCTAGCGCTCAGGCGTCCGATTCTGTAGAGTGAGAAGTAGATAGGCTAGGGGGCTTCTACGCCACCCGAAAATTTCTAAGTCCCGAAATCGACCTACTGCGCATGCGCGAGGGTGGGAGATTTGAAATTGCGGTTCCCTGCGCGCGTGTCGGGGTGGGGATTTTAAAAGCAAGGACGATGAGTAATTTCCTGGAACATATCGACGAATAACGGGATTCCGAACTAGTGACCTAAAAGTACCCAGCTTTCCATATCGACGAATAACGGGATTCCGGACTAGTGACCTAAAAGTACCCAGCTTTCACGCGTCAAAAATGTGTCTTACTGGATGACGTCGTCGTAGGTTGACAACGGGAACTCTCCGGCTGGAGAGTGGGGACATCCGTCGATGACCTCGCGTCATCGAGCGTCCGTCGGGTATATCGACGAATAACGGGATTCCAGACTAGTGACCTAAAAGTACCCAGCTTTCACGCGTCAAAAATGTGTCTTACTGGATGACATCGTCGTAGGTTGACAACGGGAACTCTCCGGCTGGAGAGTGGGGACATCCGTCGATGACCTCGCGTCATCGAGCGTCCGTCGGGTATCCTCGTTATGATTTACCCTGTCTTCGATCTGATCGATGATCTACCCTTTCTCCCATCTGATATCATCCTGTCGACGATCTGATCGCCCTTGTTCACGGTCTGTGATTAAGTGCTAATGAGTAGAGTAGGTATACTATTGAACGTACGCAGAGATCACCAAGCCAGTCAGTGCTCCACATTAATTCACAGTTAGACTATTCGGAATAGAGAGTTACAGAGATTCATGCGTCAATCCTCTTTTGAAGCGTGAAACTGTAACAATCGCCTATGGTAGGATGACGAAACTGCAGTAGAGCTTGCCAACGCGGAGCCCTCCGATTTCCAAAGAACTGTTAAGAGAAATTGGAGAATTGTCAACTCATTAGACTCCACATAAGAAGAATCGTGGTAGGGATGGGGCTATAAAAAGATGGAGTATTTTTCAGTTAAGTATTATTTCACAATCATTCTCCAAGTAATGCGAATCACTCGCAAGCATCGTGAGTTAAAAGTACGAATTGAGTTGCTCCTCAAGAATATTAAAGAAGTTCAACACTTGATTCAATTTAAATCAGATCTCGATAGAGTGACAAAGAAGTTGAAAATCATCAATTTGCTTTAGACGTACATCATCATGGACTTCACAAAAATCAATAAAATTGGACGACTGGAGGAGTTCCTTCCAACCAAGAAATTAGCTGAGCTCGAAGTCTATAAAAATTACCAAATCACCGAATTGCGAAAAGTTAAAACTAAATTTGGAAACCGAATAATTGCCGAAGTGGAAGGTACGTTCGTAGTGTTCCTACCAGCTCGAATGGCGAAGGTTCTCGGTGAGGATGAAGATCTCCTTCGGAAGATGATGTCTGCGTGCGAAGACACCAAGCTGCACATGAAATATTTCGGTGGAAAATACAACGAAATTGAATTCGATTGTGTTTAACGACCTCATGTCAACCATTGAAGATTGTTCACATTGTAAATTATTTCTGTAGATTAGGATTTCTCACTCTATGTATACGCTTTGAACGAATAAAACGAAACAGCTGCTCTGGAAATTATCTTCTTCATTCAGTGTATCCCTTGCATGAATAATCTTAGATAAAATTCAAACACACATCGAAGGATGAATGATTCCTGGAATTCGTTGTGAATTTCTTGAACAGTGAATTCCCTCCCATGGATAGTGGCGGTGGAGGTGGAGGATTATAAAAGCAGAGCATTCATTTATTAGCTTCAGTACGATTCTTGAAAGTCAGTTGACCAGCCATCCTCTTCCGCATACGATGTCCGACATTAAATTAATTCCGTGCAAACCATATCCTCGATTTGATTCGAGAGTAAATAGTCGCGATGAATGGACACGTACCCAAAGATTCATCGAAACATCCAAGTTAGAGTATTCGGAGAAAAGACCCATTTCGGTTTTGGAAAACGAATTGAAACGAATTGGCTACGATCGTGAACATCATTACTCGTACACGTTCAAATTTAGAAAAAGTTCTCCGGGATATTCCGCTGACGTTCGTCATATTTACATCGTTGAGCTTGACAATTGGTTCTCCTACATATAAGTATCCTCGCACGTCATTTACCTTCCGATCACCGTCAACGTGCTGCAACACGAAAGATTTTCAAAGTTCAGAAGAATAGTGGCGGGGAGGACAGAGGACTATAAAAGACGAAGCATTTTTTCAATCAGACGTTATTCAACAATCGTTCTTCAGGCTGCTACTCGAGAGTTTCGAACAAGTGAAATTATGGAGATAATTCTAGATGTGCAAGGTTTCACCCGAGGCAACAATAAATTCGTACCGAAGGAACTAGCGACAATCTCGGTTCAACGAGACGAAGAAGGTATACAAAGTTTAGCCTGCATTCTCTTCGGACCACCCTGCGCGTGGGTAGCGTTACCAGTTAAAAACAGAGCTACCAATACTTGGTTAACAAGAAATTATCATGGTATACCGTGGGATGTTGGAAATATAGCTTACACCGATGTGCAGAAAGTGTTAAAGAAAATTGTTCAGGACGCGAGTTACCTGTACGTGAAGGGGCTGGAGAAGAAAGAGTGGGTGCAAAGAATGATCAACTATTCGAAACCTGTCATCGACTTGACTGAGCTGGGATGTCCGACATTCCGACAGCGACAACACATCGGTATATGCCATTGCATGTATCATGAACATCATGAGCCCCTTCCAAGATACCACTGTGCTTTCGAAAACGTTCAGCTTCTGAAAAACTGGTACGTGAAGGATTGTCCGAGTTCCCTCAGCAAATCTTTGCACCTGTACCTACAACTGGGTAGTCTGAAGCAGATGAAGGCGGAAGATATTGCCTTCTTGACGAAAGATTTCATTCTCATCTATGGATCGAACATCATCGACGAGGTGTGGGAGAAACTATCTGAGAATATGAAGGTGGACCAAGACATTGCCGATTGTCGGAGATGCCAGGAACATTATAAGTCATGCGGAGATGAGTTTGACGGACCGATACCAATGATTAAAAATTGTCCACAGTGTAAATTATCTCTGTAGATAATTATTATTATTATTATTATTTTTGCTTCAGGTAAAGCTACTATGATAGATCCTAAAGACTCTATGTATTCGTTTCAGATGAATAAAAAGATCTGCTTTGAAAATTATCTCCTCTTTGATATCCCTCACACGATTAATCTTAGTTCATAGTTATCTTCTGTTTATACAAGGCTAAGGTAGAAAGAGATAAACGAGATGATTCTACAATTGATTTTTTATTTCGAAACAGATACAGTCATACACTAATACATGAATGGTTTCACACCAATTTTTTAACTCCACCACTTATCGGATTATATTCCACAATACGATCATGAAGGACGACGAGGTCCCGACAGGAAAATTATCCTTAGACTCAAACTCCAGTTGAGCTTGACAATTGGTTCTCGTACATATAAGTGCCCTCGTTATTCGAAACAGTTCCTGGAATAACCGTCAACGTGCTGCAACACGAAAGATTTTCAAAGTTGAGAACGATAGTGGTGGGGAGGACAGAGGATTATAAAAGACGAAGCATTTTTTCAATCAGACGTAATTGGATACGATCGTGAACATCATTACTCGTACACCTTCAAATTTAATAAAACTCCGGGATATTCCGCTGACGTTCGTCATATTTACATCGTCGAGCTCGGAAAATGGTTCTCGTATATATAAGTGTCCTCAAAAGAAAGATTGTCCGTGCTTCAATCCGATTCCAGAGGCTGTGTTGACCATAAAATCGGCGGTGAAGAATATCAGATCTGATGAGATATCGGTTTCGGTGCGCCTAATGAATTGTTAAAATCACCTCCGCTAAGTTTTACAAGTGTCGAGTCGATAATGCAAAAAACTATGATTCCATCCCAGAGTTCGGTTGGCTCAGCGAGTGATAACGTGACAATTATGGCAGATTCCTTAGAATACATCAAGAGCTATCCAGCAAAGGATGCGGAAGCCATTGATTCGGAAGTGAGAAGATTTCTCCACGCAACTTACGAAGTTTGCACATCAAACGTGGAGCTTACGGAAGGAGAGCAGCGATGGATAGGACCTCTGATAAAAAATGTGATACCGGACATAGATGATTGTCTGATGGATATAGGAAACTATTTCGATGGTGATTATGGTCCCGACGCACTCGTCCTCAGATCTGCTTACCAGTTCATGGTTGACAATTTCAAGAATTTCCCAGACGGAAAAGGGAGTACGCTAGAAAATAGTTTCAAATATTTTGAGGACACACAAAGCATCAAAACACTCGACGAAAGGCTGGATAGATGGAAGAAGAGGCCATACACTTGTACGGACGACATTCACCATACAGCTGAAGAATTGGATAGACCAGCGGAAGTGCCTGTATCTCATCACTGGTGGTTTCGATCGTTTTCTGATTCCGGAACATTGCCGATTGTCGCAGATGCTAGGAACCTTATAAGTCGTGCGGAGATGAGTTTGACGGACCGATTCCAATGATTAAAAATTGTCCACATTGTAAATTATCTCTATAGAGTATTTTCTGCTTCAGATAAACCTACTATGATGAATCATAAAGACTCCATGTACTCGTTTCAGATGAATAAAACAGATCTGCTTTAAATTATCTTGAAAATTATCTTCTCCTTGATATCCCTCACTCGATTAATC
>JAEUYN010000328.1:0-177085 GCA_018257835.1 Euura lappo | reverse complement strand
GAGTAGCTCTGGGCAGAATGATAATAATCGTTTATTATAAGAATAGATCCGTAATAATTCTGAATTCCCTCTGAGAAACCCGGTACTCAGGCCCCATAGGAATCCGCTTACGGCATACCGGCGTAGGCTGCCTGTATCGCAGCACCACCGGCTAAACTCGCTATATAACCAACCGTTCTACGTGTTACGTAATAAAACTGACCAGGACTGGGTTCGACTCTCGACTAGCCACTGGCCACTGGCGACGGACTGAAACCTCCTCGTCGATTCGTTCGAGCGGAAATACGAAGTGATTTTCATCGATAAACCCACGCAAAACGCTTCAAGGACTTTGCTAATTGATTTATCACCTTGCAGGACTTTTTGTCCAGCGCGAGCATAGGAGTTTCAGTTTGTAAACCCTGTACGGGGGGGTTGCGATATGTCGGGGCCTCGTTCTGTACAGCTCGATGCAGAATGTAACGAATACCGGTTCTCTAACGACATCAAACGACGATCACATCAATCAAGGGACATCGCGATAATTCTACTCGCTTGGTGGGTTGTTGGTATCGGTCTATGCCTGCAGAGATCGATAGATTAACCCGGAGGCATTTTATTATTGCAGACACACGTAGTGTGAGAAAAATCCTTTATAACCAAGACAGACCTAGTCCGGCTTGCGTCGGACGAGGCTATCTCGGTCTAGCCTGACCCGACTTTACTTAACCCAAGCAATCCTATATATCCTATCTCGCATTGGTTTCCAGTTTTCTTTCGATACTCCATCAGCTAGCGAGCCACGGTGCCAGTGCAGCGCGGAAAATTCCCATGCGTCCTTCGTTAGTGCTGCGGGTTCGAACCTTCGGACGTTGTTCAACATAAAAAATTCTGACGCACGCGCGTGACAAGAATTGCGATTTAGACGGACGCGCGTTAATAAAGCATAAAAATAACCCCCGTATATCCGGGTCGAATATCAAAACGCTAAAAACACCGTCAGAAAACTGAAAACATCAGAATGACTCGCTCGCCAATACCATAACTCGTTCGCCGGTGTTCAGCGGCTGGATAACTTCTGCCAATTAAAGATCCTAGCAACGCGCTTTCCCTTGGAGAACATAAATTTCGCTGTATATAAGGCAGCGCAACGACGCCACCCGCTGGGGTAGCAAAAGGACCGAAGAATTTTCAATCCGCTCAATATTACCGTAGATTAGACAGCGCGGAATGAAATCCGATATCTGATGATACATCGATGATCTCATACAACGGCGAAACTGGTCACCCTGGGTTCGAATGATCGCGGGAAAACATCCCGCGGATAAGTTCCGCGAAACATCGAGGGAAATCAGGGAACGGTGGAGAGAGAAAAGCGAAGCTTCGCCTATTCCGCGCTCGCAGATTCTCGTCTAATAGTGGGGTGAGACCGAGACGCAGACCCATCGCTTCTGCACCAACTGGTATTCGGTTTTGGCTTGGGTAACCGTGGACCATAACTTCGGGACAAACACCACTCCCGATCGACGGAGCGACAGAGAACTTCGGAGTTCAACGCTGCGGGGTAGTTGGGGTGAAAAATAAAAACCAGACTCGACAGACCGGCGAAGAAGCAGAAGAAGAAGAAGAGACCGAAGGGTGAAGCCGCGTGACAAGCCGTCATAAACTCCCATTCGTGTCGATAAAAACAAACGAAACCGAAACCTATAGTGGAGACACGCGGTCTGTAACTGATCGTTCCGAGGGTTCGATTCTCCACTAAATTCTCGGTACGACCGCTCTGAAGAAAACCGAACCAAACCTGGTATCAAACCCTTGGAAAGCTTGGCTCAGACGAAACGGTCAATCCTTCCACTTTTCCCACCACGTCGCGACGAATTTCGTCAACCAGCAGTCAATGAAATGGCGAGCGAAAGGAAAATGATCCGCCAAGTACCCAAAACTTGGACAACTGGCGGACATTTGGCTCGCCAAGTACAGTCGTATCGTCTGGGACCGAGAACGAAACTGGGACGGATAGGATAGGTGGTTAAAATTCTGTTGTAACAGTTAAAAGCTGGCTTTATGCTCAACATCCCAGGACTCACCCACCCCAGTTGACAAGCGACAAGCGTGCGAGTGTTGCTGCGAGACTTTATTTATACTTCCTCAGACCCTCGGGCACGGTTCATTGGGAGATGTTCCTTACCATATAGGATGAGGTGTCGCGTAAGGGAAACAACGATCTCTGAACGGAATCTAAGACGCTTTACATCCTATGGTCATGCCTGGGCTAGACATACCGTGAGGTTTTAATGCCAGAGTTGAGTTGATTGACGACAAATGAGATCGGCGAAACTTTACAGCGTACGCAAATAGCAGGATATTTCGATTCGGGCGGCAGGTGGAACTTGTTAAGGCGCCTACGCTTTACACGGGCCCGATTGTGTGGCTCGCATGTGCCAGGCCCCGGGCGTCAAGGTACATAGTCCTGCAATGGCAGAACCCGGCCACACGTATCACCTCTTCTCCGCTGTACGGTTGCAGGTATAATACCAACTCGCAGGTATAGAGGCATACAACCTGAGAATTGTAAGGTTGTATATTATTCCACACTATACACCTTTCGCTTGTCAGGTTGTCCCGATATCCTTCAAGCGACACGTTACTTTTCTCGGTTATACCTCGCATTCTAGATGCATACAAAACCGCGCTATCGGTCAGGAATTCGACGGAACGCTATTTACAGAACGGGCAAAACGGTCTCGACTTTAACCTAACAAAGTGAGTTTGCACGGTGATCGGAGTAATTGTAGAATCTACGGAAAGATGCAACTTGTCCGTGTCGTGACGCCCGTCGATGGTACTCCCGGTAGCCCGACGTGGTAGATGTCCGATCTTGCGGTACGAGTTGGCGTCGACGTCCACGCCGCGAGGATCTTTGAATCTGGCTCACGGTTCGACCGTGTCTTTGTATTACCTGGAGCCGGGTTTCGGAGGGAGGATTCACCTGAACCTACACCCAACCCCTGCGTCTGTGTGGATGCTCGACGTCAGCCGGCGCGAGAGGACAATGCCAGATGCAAGATAGCCACTCGCAGGGACAAGGACTTTGCTACCAGCACGAAGACGACGCCGATATCGCGGTACCAGCTCCGAACGGTGGTAAAGGCGCACCAGACTTGGTGAAATTCTCTGTTACTTTTGCTATCGTTGATCGACCCGGCAGCCACCGCTTCCATACAGCCTTTTTGGTCACTTTCAGGGCGAAGACTTGAGCCGGAGTTAGTTCGTCAAAAATGTAGTCGAAGATCGTAATGGGAGATAAGCGATGAGGCAATTAGAGATAATCGATGTACACCGACGGAATTATGTCGGTTTTTCAAAGTAATTGGACGAACTGCCGATGCGATAAACAGAGCGATTTTACTTGTTATAATTGCTCTATTGCAGTATAAAGAAATGTTATAGCCACGTTGCGTAATTAGTCGATCCAGAACCACTACGTTCGTTTGTTCGAATAATCAATTAATTAGTCGGAATTCCGATTGTGCAGAGTATTAAATCGAAGACAGAAGCGAGATCGCAGTTATTTTCATAATACTTTTTATCATCTCACGTGCCACCGCATAAATGTACATTCAAAGATGTTTCTCACTCTGATGATCGTTGTGAAGAAAAAAAAGTCAACCAGTCTTTTAATGATCGCGTTTCGATTCACGGACAGCTATGACCCAATGACAAAATGGCAAAATGGACGGGACGATATTACCAAGAGACCTAGTTCGTCGATGCGTTGACGATTCGGCGATCGTTGAAATCCGTGAACAGCCACTTCCACGCTCACGCACTTTCTCTATTCCAGCTAATCTCTTGGGCCCGAAGGCTCAACGTGTCACCAAATACGTTCCCAAGGTCCACCAGACGTCGTCCACTTCATCGACCCAGAATTTGAAAAAATTCGATCAGATAATTCGACGACGTGGTGGGACGCGACGGCGATTGCAACGTGCGGTGGTATCTAGTCTGGACTTCTGTATCAGGTCGCGTGCCATTTATGGTATATTCAAGCCAGTCTGATTAATTTGAAGAATTTTCCAGGACTTGTGAAAACGGCTACCGCACGCGACGAGGGTCTGACTAATGCGTGATTGTAACGTGTCACGATATAGTTCCGTCGTGATTAAGACCGGGCCTTGTTAACCGTGACTTTAATCAGGTTTTATTTACCCTCCAACTAGCACGCGGCTCGAGCCTCTGGGTCTCTGGGACATTGGATTTAATTTTAAACGGCCGCTTTGCGGTTTTTTTTCAAACACCTTTCGCAAAACGCCGCGTTTTGCCAGGCACGACATCGAGCGTGATGTCATTTGGGTGATTTTCTGAGTTGGGGGTCAGAGAGTTTCGTTCCAGAGCCTCTCAAAAATTGAAACGAACGGAACGGAGATACGGGTGAAAAAATACAGAGCCAAAAAAACTTCGACGCTATCACATTACACTAATTATATACGTACCGGTGAAGTAAAAAAAAAAAATTCTCGAACGATTCTGAGTAACTTGTCAATATCTGACTTGGAGCATTAAAAAAGTTTCGACAGTGAGAAGCGTAGGAGTCGAGTCTGCCGCAAGTTTTCAATCAGGCGTCAATCATCGATCTCTGTGACTCGGCCTTGATCGAATCTCGAAATTGTTGACTTGGCGTAGGATGATTTTGAGGAAATGCGCCCCGATTCTCGATTGACAGTCACATCGTACTCGACGACTGGTTGTATCAGGTGTCTATTAAATGCGTCGATACAAACGCTTCGGTAAAGTGGCATAAATATGCATTAGTTTTACACGCCAGCAGCTCGCGCAAGTCCGCGCATAATTATTTATCCACGCATACATAATTAACAAACCTCAAATGAACCGACGTGCGGCACCTCGGTGCAGTGAGGATATATATTTCCATTTGCATTTTCTGACCTGGGTCAATGGTCACCGATCACATATACATATTCAAATATCATCAAGGAATAATTTCAGATCACCACTTGCGGTATTATCGAATATACCTTCTCCGGTCAAGGATCCAATCCAAGCCCATATATCGATTGCTCGTGAACCACCGGACATTTCCTCAACTTTTTGGCTTTCTGATTGTCAGTATTCACGTCAGTATTCACAATTTTGTAGCCACGTATTCGAATGACCCCAATCCTAACAGGAAGAAGAAGAATGAAGGATCATACACGAAGCTTAAAGCGAGGAGTTCCCTCAGATGACGCTAGATGGCGGATTTGATATACTGGATATTGACGTCACAGCACGGCGCGAAATAAAGATCGTTTCGAGCGTTGACAAACTTTGAATAAACAATATGTTGGATTTAAGCAATTTGAGCAATTATTACCAGCTATAAGTTGTCACATACATCAGCGTTTGTGACCTAATTTGATGTAAGCTTTTTACATTTTTAAAAGCTTCCCTTCTAAGAGTGCATCATTGTTTTAATCTCCGATTTGGAATTAGCCATTTTGTATTCTCGGAGCCCAGTTTCTTTACGAGTGGTATAATTAGCTGCGGTTGGCGAAGGTGTGATGGATTACGAGATAGCTGTTATGAAACGTCGTTCTCGGATTTCGGAATGCATATTCTCTGGATTTTAGGGAGCGACGATATCATTCTAAGAGAAATTGCAGATTTTCAAAGTTTGAAAACTTGCCCATGGAACGATGGAGCCCCTTTCCATGCGTTTGATCGTCTAGGTTGACGGCAGACTGGGTCGATGAGGTTTTAACGTCCTTTTTACGACCCTTTAAAATACCGTCATCGGAGCCGCTCGCAAGCCTCTTAATTATTTTATGAGAATTCCAACGACAATCCTCAGGAGCGAAAACATACGGAAACAGCTTGTCTGTCGGGTGGTTTTTTTTTGTTCCTTTTCAGCTTCGCGATTTGTGGGTACAAAACTGCGATTGTTAAAACCAAGGGATAATTTGTGGGCGTCTCTTCATCTTCCTGCGAACCTGACTAGAAATATTTTCAGTTCTTCAGATCCCAGATCATGCTGATGGTCAAAATACATTTTTTTCTTATCTAGTCGTAACGCCCAATTCTCACCTTCTGCCTTACTGTGTTAGGATCATTGTAATGCGTAACATTTTCCTCCTGTGGACCCGGGTTCGATTTCCATGAATTTTCTTTCATTAGTTTTTTTAAATAAAAATGTTGACATCAATACATAATTTACAACCGTTTGTAGACTTGTTTGAGGCAATCCAATAACTTCACATATATTCGTACGTGGAGCTCGGCATCGCGTAACTTACAGACACTAAATCCTCATATAAATTTATGTGCGACATCGATCTTCGTTGGATCCGTATAAAACCAGCATATTCAACAGCGGATTCTTCACTATTAATATACTAAAACGATTCGACAGATTCGTGGAATCCATATTCATGGAAACGTTATAGGAAAATGATAAATAATCATTCATCAATCAACGGATTAAGTAAGTGATTACGACCGGATATACAGACAAGGTCGGTGCGCATAAAATATTTACTTCTGCCGGTATTTCGGTAAACAAGTGGCTTTAAAGAAGGTGTCAGCCACTAATCATGCGGTTTTTATATCTCGAATCAAAATCCAGTGACAGTCGAGAGACTCGATTGACCTCGAAAAGTTTACAATTCGTTAGAGACCGCTGCCACAGAAATAACGGAAAGTTTTTATCAAAAATCTATAGGAACCAATAACGTAGATCAGAGGTTTGATTCCAAAGGTCCGATGTAGTTTCGGTATTGAACAAGATTGGAAATTTATTGTAAATTGAAATCGAATGATAAAAAAAAAAAAAAAAGAAGAGGAAGAAAAAAAATACCGATCTTGTGTAAAACTTTTGGTGTAAAAGATGTTCGCCATAAACCTGGCCATGGCCACCTGAGGCATTTTACCCAATGCTTGGCCAACCCATTGCCCAACCTCGAGTATCTGGCTTATAATCAGAAATCAGGAACATTCACATGGCTGTAACCGAAACCAGAAACGCGGGAGAGACACACCGTCGAGTTGCGTAAGATTCCCGGCTTATGCATAGGTGTAGCGTACGCATACACGAGAGCCACGAAGTTGTATGTCCGTCTCTCTCCGTCTCACCGTACGAAAGAGAGGAGGAGGACTAGTTTTATCAGTCGAAAAATACGTCCAGTCCAATTAAGGATTTATTTATGTGTCAGGCAACGTATTAAACAAACTGAAATACGTACGAAAATGAGGCTGCCCTCCCTAGTTCTTGATTCAATGCCAAGCCCGGGTCTGGTGGTACCTAAATCGATCGTAGGATCGTTTCTCTCAAAGCTGTATCAAACAAACTTACAAAACACTCGATATATATTCAATGGTCAGATCAGAAAAATCTGAAATATCGTTCGATTCTCAACGACGATCGAAATCTCATACCTTTTTCGACACAGACCGCAGACAAGACGGCGACTAGCACTCGAACGATCTTCGATATTTTTTAGCTCTTGTCGTCGCCAAGGGGCACGAACCTCGCGTGGACGTCAGTCTCGTCCCTCTTCACCCAGAGACTATCTTCCGACCGGCGGCATCGGCACCGTACAAGAACCAAGAGCCAGGAGCAACAGCAGCTCGCACTGCAGCAGAAGGATCAGAACCAGAACCAGAAGCGGCAGACAATCTCGCCTCGTTTATCAGGGTAGCATTGTAGAGAATCGTTCGGGGTGGGGACCGGGGTGACGGGTACGACACCCTCTTTGTTGGCTACATCCAGATTCAGAGAACCCGACTGCTCAATCCTTTCCTTTCAGTTCGCCCGAACTCTCTTTTCATTTTTCTCTCCGCATGCAGACAGACACAGTGGGCCCGCGTGTCTACCCCCCCCCCCCCCCTCGTTCACTATCTTTTAAAAAAGCAATTGTACTGACAAAAAATGGTTCTCGCTATCTGGGAAACGGATCGAGTGCCTGGCAAACGAGAAACATCGCATCTTGGTGTGCGTCACTGGGCATGAAGGTATAGCAGACGGGGACGTAAGGTGAACCGTGGATGGAGAGACCGGAAGTCGTTTGGGGCCCCCCTAAGAAACCGACACAGTTTCATTCAATATCAAAATTCTCTTGCCGTTCTTGAGTGTGACAAATTTAAGGCACACATTGTGATGATATTTTTGTAAAGATCGTTGTTAATTAAACGCCGGAGAGATTAGAGGCGGAGTTTAATGACCGAGATTACACGGGTTATAATCCATTAATCGAGAACGGTAGGCAGAATCTTAATTCGTAGCGCGGTAAATACTGCGGCATTTTTTCTTTTTTTTTTTGTTGAGCAGAGTGTATATAGAATGTCGAAACTAGGGGAACAGGCAATTGCTTTTAAGAGGAAACATTTTTAGAGAAATACTCTTCGGAAACATAAAGGACGAGATTTACACCGCATTAGGTTCTACCAGGGAAGGAATGACCGCGGCCCGATCGACGATTAGGCCGACCGGTGACTATACCGAGGCCGCGCGGGGGCTCGCTCTTCAAGTTATGCTTATATATGGCGCACTATGTGTAAACACACACATTCATCAAGCGAAAGTGTGTACATATACACGTATCGCGTGGAACTAGCCGCCGGTACGAAGCTGTACACACTCGACTTGGAATTCAACGAGACACGTTAAAGCTTTTTATCAGGTGTGAATAATCGATAAAATTAGAAAACTTCGAGTGCCTTTACAGTTGCACAGAAATAAAAAAATAATAAAAAAAACCTATCGAAGTCATAACCGAACGTAATTAACTACGTCACTGGTATCTAAACAACCATGAGACCTCGCGGCACGCATATAATCATCAACTAACGATGATTCGGGCGCTCATTACTCCGCTGGAATCGAAAATACTTGAGATAAGAAGATTTCTTAACGTCCTCTGAACCACTGTAGTGGATTCTGTGGAACAAGGACCCTTTAAATTCCCACTTTCACACTCGTTTCGAGATGAAAAAGTATTATCTGTTTAGAATTTCGGAAGTCCCACGTTAAATTCTTGAAAACAGATGTTCAAAACCCTCTGATACCATATTTCATTACAATCTGATGATTACAGGACTTTGGACCACTGTACTGAGTCCGGCGTTGCTAATTTTGGAAATCTGACTTTGGATCCGTTATCAGTGACCCATGAAACTACATGGTGCCAATTTGGTTTTGCTTCTGGGAATCTTATTCCAGGTATAAATCGAAAACTACTGAACCGATCGAATCTAGAATCTATTAGGTTCTAAGTTTGCAAAAGACGCAATGATTAGGATGAATCACTCGATCTATGGACCTTGAACCGACCAAATCTAGCTCAAGCTCTCAACCACCTCTTCATTTTCGAGACGATAACATAAAAAGTTCTAATTTTCTCTGAAAAGAGATGAAAGGAAAGAAAATAAATAACTAGAAGGTTCAAATGGTAAGAGAAATTGTGATATTTGGCCGTTTAATCCAGTCCAGAGTCCTAAACGTGAGTCCATGCTGGTCCTGGCCGCCTATAGTACTTCTGGCGTTCCTTTGACCGCGAGGACGAGACCTGAGAATGAAGCGCCCGGGTCGGTCGTATCTCTGGACCCAGATCTCCGCCGGACTATAACGTAATAATTTTTTTTCCCGTGAAAGCGGACGACTCATAAAGCTGTCTGTCGGGGGCGTTTAACTTACTTTTAATGAGTCCTAGGCGCGGACGTAGCCAGACAGGGACTTCAATAGCTGAAAGATCGTAGGAAATTAGCTTTTCCAAACGGCGTCGAGCCACGGGTACTTTTATTTCCCGATCTCCGTCCGTCGTGGGAAAAGAAAAAGTTACGAAAATCTACCTGTCGAGGGGTGTGAATAATCAAGAATGGCAAGACTCATCGAGCCCGTAACAACCCTATAGGACCAACATCTGGTCGCCACGTGGGGATGTCAGGTGTGTCGTCGCGCGCTACCGTCGTCCATCCCGACCCAACCACTGTGTACACCTTCGACAATATTGGTCATCCTAGACTTTAGTTTATGGTCACAGCGGGCGGGTCCCCGGCAATCAGGTGTGGCACCTTCCTCGGTCCCAAACATGTGTTTCGTATTATCCACGCTTACACCCCCCCCCCCGAGAAACAACCTGCAAAGTTTGTCCACCTTGTTGGTTCTCCATTGTGCCAGCGAAACCCGCAAAGAATAAGGTGCAGCATTGGGAAATCCCGGCTATCAGGGATTTGCACATCTGGTTTCGATGGCTTTATAGCTGCACCTTCGCATAATTTCGTTCCCACGAAAAACTACGAGCAGGTGACCGTGGGGCAGAGTTTCACATTTTCCTCCGGTTGTGAGCCTGGTCAACCTGTCCGGGTGAGGAAGTCCTCCTGTTAGCACGAGCGGGAGACTAAGCTTCGTGCAAACTAGGCGTAAGCGTAAATCACCGCCCTCGGAAGTCGACTTTTCGTTTCGTGACAACTGGGAAGAAAACGGCCACGTGCGCGTTCTGGGACCTCATCGTCTAACCATACCGTAACTTTACCTGGTCGGGGCGTAATCACGATCGAAAAATCATCTGCCTTAACGACCGGAATAAAGTAGAGACAAATTATTCGTTCTTTAACCCAGAGGCGGGTTTCCATCGGACGCATTTCTAGAAAAGGGAAGAAGAAGGGAGAAAAGGTCAAGGTACAGGTATAGCCACATCGTCGACTCCACGCACGCGAGAACCACCGCGGCCGGGGACTATAACGTTATTTAATCGACATCTACTTGTAATATACCAGCTCCGGTACGGCACTAAACTAATCGTAAAGAATTGTAAACGCTGGTACCGGCAATAATTTCTCAAACATTTATTACCATTTACATTTACACCCTGAGGTAGGTAGGAAACAGACGGGACTCCCGCACCCCGACGCGACACCAGCCAAATGTCCGGATCGACCACCCGCTGCGTCGATAAATGCGCCACCAGCCCAAACCTCACGGGTCATCCTAATTCCTCACAGTCCCACAGTTATGGCCAGAGACAATGCGGCCGGCGCTTCAGGTTTGTTTACAGCTCCGAACGGTAAACACTCGATCCAGCGGCATCACCTGTCCGCACCTCTGGCCGCACGATGACGCGAGGAATTCCCCGCCGTACCACCGGAATTTCGTCCCCCTCTAGGAAACGAAATTTATACGTGGATCTCGAAACGGGGCTGAATTAATAACTCAGCCCCTAATCAACGTCAATCTACCAGAGATCTAGACGGGGCTTAGACGCTCGGGACGTGAAATTATAAGGCAGTATGGAAAAGTTTAGCCAGAGTTTGAAACTAATCAGGAATTAGTCGGATTTTGAAGGCGTTTCACTCGGAAGCAGCGGATAATGCGGTTCTCCTCTGTGTTATTCGGGTTTCGGGTTTTCACTGCGCGGATTTCGAGATAAGTTTTAAGTCGAGAGACGTACCCCAACGTTACCGTTTTATTAGTTCTAAACACGCGTTAAATAAAGTAAAACTAAGCCTCGCGGTATTACCGAGACCAGATCATGGTTTAGAGTTTAATCGCCTCTCCCCGATGCAGCCCCCAAAACCCCGGACCTACTCGTCTCTGGGGGACGCGTCCTCGACGCGTCAGCAGTAAGTTTAAGTCTTATTCTTATTCTCAAGAGGGGAATGCAGCTCGCGTACTGATCCGTAGAATTAACTTTGACCCGGAAACTGAGATGAACCGTCGGCTGCATCTTTCACTCATTAATTGACCCTGTATCACGGAAATGAAACAACCTTGTGAAGATAAGAAGCGGTTCGCGCATGCGCACGTCGCGAATCCTCTACTTTCCGTGGTAGGGATATTTTCGCACCAATCTGCTATTCAATCGGGTGTTTTTCTTTCATGCTACGAAAGGTGGATGGTACTCTCTTTCAGAGACGGTGGGGTCGTTTAAAAAACGCGTCGTGCCGAATGAACCCCCGTCTTTAATTGGAGACTTCCTTTTTGTCGTTGGTTTTTGAAGAGAGCAAAAAAGTCACGGGACGGTATTTCTCTAGCCCCGATACTCTGACCGTCCCATTCCTTGAGGGACCCCTCTCAATCAGTGGGCGGATTACACTTTTAATTCATTTTTTTAACTAAGTTACCCCAGTCGTCTCACCCTGGGATTTGAAAGACAAGAGAAAGAATGCCTGCCGAGATCGAATGAAATGTCTCACGAGGGGGGGTGCAGGGAATGGGAAAAAAGAGATGAAAAACTTGGGGCTACCATGTTGATGGGCCTAATTAATTTCAGTCCAAACTAGAAGATGAGGGACTTACTCTTATTCCGCGAGAGGATTGTAACGGTGCATTTTAATGCTACGATTAAGGACCGACTTTTGACGGGTTTATATTATCCACTTCCTTCTAATTAATTAAGTTTTTTTTCTCATCATGCAAAGCGATAGACCGCGGAAACATGATTCGAAGAGAATGACTTTGCCACGCGGTTAAATCTCTGAGGCGATCTTATCTAGCTCTAGCAACCTTTGACTCCTGATCTTTTGAGCCGCAGGAACCCTTTATTCCCCTTTCACGAGACGAGCTGCAGTAAATCTAGTTAAAAAGTGGCCGACTAGCGCCGACTGTCTGGTTCGATCTGATTTTCGGTAGGGAAGTAAGTATGCCAGTCGCCGTCGTTAAGGAATAAATGACTCGACGTGGAGGAGCGGGAACGAGGAAGGAAAAATAAAGAAAGCCCAAAATAGAGTAGAATGTCTCGCGGCATACGGTACAGCCCTGGCGTTATTGCTTATCACACCACCGTCGTCCCCCGACCCTTAGCCTTACGTGCCTCGCCCTTTACGTAACCATCAAAATTCTCTCCCCACGCGTTTCATCCGCCTACCCACCCCCCAGTCCGAATAAGTGAGTGCCCATAAACGTAAAGCGTGTTCTTTTAAGTGGGCCGCGTTTAAAACATCGCCCCCATGCCTCGGCGACCGAACCCCCGAAACTCGGAGTCAGCTACGTCCTCGCACGCATATATGGGTGCAGAGGGATCTATCTGGGTCCGGGTCTGGATCTGGGTTTCCCTTGGGTTCACCGAGAGCTCCAGTATGCGTGGTGTAGGGTATAGGGGGTGTAATATTCTTGAACCCCCAAGAGGAGGCTTACTGCAATAACCCCCGCGGCTCAAACTCGAAACCCGCCACTTACTCACTCGCTCTCTCGTTTTTCCTACGGTTCAGATCTTCTCTTGCTCGTGCTGCGGTCGTATCAATCCGTCCCTACATTTTTGACTATTGGATATCCATAATAAATCTCTCGATATATACCTTGGTTATAAAAAAATATTTCTGATTTTCACCGACGCCAAGCTGTCTTTGCAGTTGCGACATGTGAATTGTGATTATCGATTACTTTGTTTCTTCGACTTATTTTTGCATAGCTGGCGTCGCAGCCTCTCTGAAATTAGTAGCAAGAGAAGGAAGGCGGCCCGGTAGCTAGAAGGGGAGAAAAATTGGCAGCAATAAAAATAAATTACATGCGTCGTAACGCCGGGTAGTTTAGTGGGAAAGCTGCTAGGTATCCATCCCGCTTGCATACTTTGGTTCCTGATTAAAATTGGGGTGCGATCCGAGCGATTTCGACGATTGCCCCACGGCGCGCTCCGGGCCCCGGCTCTGTGGATGCGAGACATTTCTCTTTTTTCTAGGACCTGAAGAAGCATAAATCTGTCGAAGGTCTCCTCCTCCAGTTGCTCAATGAACGCAAAGGATGAAGAATTACAAGAATCCTCCTCGATATCCGAATCTTTCGTTATCCTTACCTCACGTCTATAATTATCCTCCTATCTGTGTCAGTTGAAGCATTGCAAGGAAAACTAGTAGAGCCTTAATCCCACCCACGAAGTACACCACAAGGCGTCAGAACTGTGGCCTCGATGTGAGAAATCCTGGCAACCGGATCGTGTAAAACTTGACGATTGCGCGTTACGATGACTCGCGATAAATAATCCTTGTTCACTTGTGACTGAAAATTCAGCCAGATCTTCGTGACAAGGTACCGTTATCGAGTGATGTTGGATCTCCAACGCGCCTCGGCGGAACAGGATTCATACTTTTCGCGCTCAAGATCCTTGACGCCATTAGCCCATCTTTTTTCAGTCTGACGCAATATGTGAGCAAGAGTTATACAACGTGACACGATTCCGTCTTATCCCGAGGACGCCTTCCTCTCAGGAACTGCAATCGTAGATCGAGGCTTGGCCTGTAATGTCAATTCAGGGTGAGAGAGTCGCTGCAGGTGTGAGAAGGTAACTAGGTATTTATCTTTCGAATTGCGAGCATTGCGCACCTTATTCGCGAGTGGGCGAAACCTTTCGAGAGCCTTGCAATCCTTTTCCAGCACTTCAGCCTCTCCGTTCATTTTTTAATGCTCTTCCTTCTGGCTCTCCACCAATTTTATTGCCAGGCACTGAACTTGAGGTCGTTCTTTCATCTCGGTTGATCTGCCATTTTTCTCGTTCATTCGTTTTGTTTTATATATTTATCGCTTCGAACTCCGGAGTAAACAGTTTACGTAAGCGTGTTATCGATCAATAAATCGATACCTACGCACCTTGCACCGGGTAACGCGCGTGTACGTTACTTCTTTTCGCGAGAACGTGATATCGCGAACGTTGAAGGCACTTTGTTATTACACGAGTATTTACCAACGATCGTACGAGCAAAACACGGTGGCCTCACACCTTGCCTGTTTTCTGCGCCTACTGCATTCTTTCTCGTCTTCTGTCATTTCCCTCTTTGTGCCTGCAGCAAGCGTCGACACGATCCTTTCAAAACCCATCACTGTCCGTAACAAATTCTCGACAATTTCTAACTGACGTGCAAATTACGCTTTGAACAAATAACCACACGAAGATACTCTTTTTACCTCCAGCAATTTACCGGTTGATCGGTTCGATATCGGGGAGGATTACGCCTCTCTTGTGTCCTCAAGTGCTGCATGGTTCATCCTGAGTGATATCGCATCGCGTGACCAGTAGCAAGGGTCATTAGTCCGATTAATAAAATTGACCAACGCCGTCTGCCCGGGTCTGACTCTAAGCGTCGTATACGAGAGGCCAATTAATAAGCGGTAACCATAGACCACAAAAAGCGGCAGAGGTTGAACCCGCGCAAATGCTTTATAAAACGTCGAAGCCCCGAGGCTGCGGGCTCTCAGAGAGCCGACAACTTGTGGGGATCAGTATCAAGATCGCTTACCGCGGTAGCCTCAACGGTGAATAAAAAAACCCCCGACGTCCGTCCAGTGTGCAAATTAATCACACACGGTTAAATGATTAATTGGTAATGAAAAAGAATCTAGATCAACAGAGAGAAAAAAGAGTGATTCGCACACGTGTCGCGATCCTCTCCTTCCACTCTACCGCCAGAGTGAACGAAACTGCGAAAACTGAAACCTGAATAAAAAGTATGCGGTTGGTGCACCTTGGACAGTCTGATTAGCATGGCACCCTTGCCCGGGCGAAGGCCAATGGCAGACCCCAACCCCCTGAACCTGAAGGGTGCGGGTGTCTGTCTGGCCTTCGCGTAGTACGCTATGGCGCGCGCGCACTCACCATGCATGTGTCATATACGTGTGTATTACAAGGGTGTGAGATATACCGGGGTAGAATCGGGGGTACGGTACGCTACTTGCCGGAGCGTGGCATAAATATGTATGTATCATCCGCTGCGACCTCAGAACCTGCCCCACTACCCGACTGGGTCAGACCCATGCCTCATCACAATGAGCGCCTCGGAGCAGTCTCCGGGATTCAAGTGGATGGAGTCAACCGTTCGCCAAAACCTTGACTCCTCGGGGTCGCTGACCCCTCGACAATCAAAATACGTGATTGCCGATCACCGATAGTCATCTCGCGTGTCTGACCCTTGACGAGCTATAAGTACGGCGTTTTAAAGTTCCGCGAAGGGTCAAAGGTCGTGGTTCCGGAGGCGCTGTGCGTGTCTGCGGTAGACAATCCCCGTTTCCCCGATTTTCAGTCTACGCTCTACGAGGTATACGTTAGCCTCTCATGAATACATGCAAGTCGCGGGCGTCGCGAGCGTCGCGACGGACCCTACCCACCGCTCGGCAGTCAGCTGGTTTCGATCAGTGACGTTGCACGCAGCAAGTGACGTACCTAGGTCTGACGTCACGGCCAGGGTTTGAGGAAGGTCCGGGATCCTCGGTACCCGCGCCGAGGGGCCGTAGTACCACTAGGAGGCAGCGGCGACGCCGGAGGGGTACCTCTTACATATTTATACCGCGTTCCACGCGCAACACCCACCCTGGCCCGGTTAGAATGCGGCATGGGGCGGGTGGGGAGGTTAACCCGGATGTCGGGCTTGTGCACGGGGGTGTCATGCTAATCAGTTCAGTTTAACGTTAACCCGATGCCGAGGAACAATCGTCGCTCTCCTGACCGACGCGACGTAACCCTCCAGTATTTCATTTACAACGGGATCCGTTTATCCTTAACCGAAAGTTAACACATTTCCTGGAAAGTTTTGACGATACGAGATCTGAGCGATGGGTATCGTAGACAACGCGTGCGCAAACGGTATAATAGGTGGCGGTGGCGGATGGACGGACACGCATGTCGTCACGGCGTATGCAGGATGTGCGTGCTTCCCTTGGCCGGTTTCCCGCTTACCTGAGGAGGCCACATCGCGTCGGTGCAGGTCTTCCCGAAACGGTTCCTTCGGGAAAAACACGTTCCTCGACTCCGAAGACACAGATAGCCGACCGCACTGTCGGCCACATAAAAGTTGACTCAACCAGTTGACCGTTTCCGTTCCACCTCCGCCTCAACGGATAAAATATCTTAACATCGGTCTGTAAATCAACCCGCGATACGTGCCCCTTCGAATCGACGCTTCCTTTCAAGTCCATCCGATGATTTCCTTTTGCAGAAAAGAAAAGATTTAGAAAGTAGAAAAGAACCGCGAGTCTCTTTGTTATAACCATCATCATCATCATCATCGTCGTCGTCGTCGTGCTTGTCTGAGCTTGATTTTCTCGAGTAGTCAAACCAGGTTACGGACATTAACGTCAAATAGAGGTAAATCCCACCGGATATCGGTCCTACGGTGAAACTTATCGAGTGATTTCAACCCTCGAAGCGATTCTGGTTCCCTCCGTGTCCCTGGTCTTCGCGTATGAGTTTCCACGTCGTAGTACGTGCCCGCGGGAGCCCCCGTGGCCCTCCACGGGTTTCCCTGTAGAAGGTCTCAGAGGCTGACGCAGGCGTGCAGAACGGGAACCGGGCTAAGCGCTTCGCTGCAATTTTTCTCGCCATATACGTGACAGGAATAGAAATAAAATAGAAAAAGAAGAGAAAAAAAGACCGAGAAGAACTCGAGAGAAAACGGAACGGGAGAAGAAAAAAGCGTTGCGAATTTTCTTGGGCTCTCGATGGTCGGGGTTCGGAGGCCGGGGGAGGCGGAGGGTGGATGACTCGCTGGGGAGCTCCCGTACCCAACCCATACCGTATACTCGCCTTCCTCTCCTTCGGAGACTGGCTCCTAGCTCACACCACCTAAAACTTTTCCTACATGCAATCCTACACAGACGCAGAGTCTCGTTCTGCTTCTTCTTTTTTATCTCTCTTTTTTGTTTGTTTGTTTGTTTGTTTTTCTTTACCAAACGTACGGAGGCGGTGGTCGTAAGTTTTCCCAACTTTCACGTGCCCCGCTTCAAATTGTTTTTTCTCTTTCAATTGTGTCCGATATGCGCTTCTATCTGGTTATAGAGGTAGAAAGTTGAGCCATCTCGTCTTGACGTTTCTTCTCCCAATTCATCTTCATATCCACCTTCTATTATCCGTCCTTCATTGTGGTTTCTACTCGATTTAACAATCTTTTTCCTACGCTCTTTCCAGGCCTAATTTATCGACTCGATAGTTTAATTATAATCAGACCATAGTTGGGGAGTGTATATGCTGCCCGCGTAGGCTGATTGATGGATAGTTCCTCGGTACGAACCAACATTGTGAACGATGTCAGGAAATCTTTCAAGATACGCGGTCGGAATGGATGCTTATTTGATCCGGCGATGAGGCTGCTGCGAGTACGGGAAAAATAAGAAAAATAAGATACAGCCTCCCCGTTTGATATTAGAAGAGTAAATCAGACGCTATCGACATCCGTATTAGATCACTAAGTCTGATTCGCATTGACACGAATCGACCCTCTGGGGCGGGAAATATGATTGCTTCGTCTTGGCTTCAGACTCTTTCTTTTTTTATCCAGATCGCTTCCATCTCCATCTCTGCGGGGTTTGAGAATACGGGGTAGGGGTTGAGGGGATTAATGCCACCCTCGGGACACCACGTGGTTTCTCTTCTTCGAGGGAGCACGTGTGCGCGGCCTATCAGCCGCCTTATCCATTTTATACGCCGCTTATCCGAGCGTCCGTTTGCTCTCGAGGAATCGGCGGAGAATGCAAATTTTTTTCGCCTCAAAAACCGCCCCAGCTTTGTTTCGAGATCCTCTCATGCACCCGTTAAGTAGGAGACATCAAATACTGACAAATCATCATATCGATCGAAGCCAACGATAAAATCGATCGGGACACAGGCGTGACGTAAGCCGTGGAGCCTCCGACCCCAGAAGAGAGGACTGTTTTATTGTGTCACGTGCAAACGCATGGCAACCCCAATATATCAGCGGGGGGAGACGTCGATATCCTCGTATCAATCATTAATAAGGCCCGAATGCCCCCGCGAACGCATAACCCCCGGTATACCGCAACAGATATTGCCCAACTGCCTTCTCGGGATTGATGGAATTTTAGATTCTTCTACGTGATTTCTCGCCGCTGTGCGGCAACTGCTGCTGTGCTTTGCAGCCGCATGCGAATCGAAATATCGTCAAGTTTCGTCCCCTGATAATCGGGGATGAATAAAGAAGGGCAAGGGTACGAAATATTTTCAGTTGGAGCGATCATATTTTAGTCGAGAAATGGAAACAGCGAGTGGAGAGGAGAGTCAAAAAAAAAATCTTTATTCTTTATCTAAGACTGAGACCCCGCGGTAACCCAGGGTGAATTTAACAGATACTATAAATTCTTTCGCACACTTTAAACTTTGGTCTATCTTGGCGCGTTAGCCAAAGGGAAGATAGGAACGGTGACACAATTCCCGTAGTGTAGCCACTAAACTAAGTGGACTTGTCTCCCTTCTGTTACTGCGTCTAAAAACACGCACATATGTAGATCTACGTTTTTTTTTTGTATTGTGTACGTAAAAATGTTGTGTATATAGCTGTGTATACGAGGAAGCGTGTGCGAGAAAGAATATCTGTGTGGGGGGGGATATGCGGGGTTTTTGCCAGGACGCGGAACAGCCACCCTCGGCATTTCCCGATTTCAGGACTCCCCCGAGTGCCGACGAGGGATCCTGCGGAAGGACATCCAGATATGGCTGCGGTTTAAAACGCGGGCTAGGATACAAACCGACCCAAACCCGTGCCCGTACGGAATTTCGCACGAATCAGCAGAAACCACTTTACTTAGGTTTCATGGGACACGCTCACGGTATTACATATATGCTGCGCTTGTGCCTACTGCGGAAACCCAACGCGATTCCCCCTGTATACCTTCATATGTCAATATACGTGCCTAGCCAGGTTCATAAAAATAGAAAGTAAAAGATATTCTCTCATCGGAATTCGAATCAGAATGGACCAGTGTTAATTGGCCTCAATACATGAACTATTCGGAGTCCTTGTGAAGTCAACGAAATCCGATTAATTATGATAAAGTCCCATTGAATTACATAGAATCCGTTATAAATTTCATGAAATCCCATGAAGTGAAATCTTACGAAGTGTAACATGAAGTCCCTTGCAACCTTTTGAAGTATCTTGCAATCTTTCAAAGTGTTTTAAATCTGGAGTTTCAAAAGGTTTCATGAAGTCTGATGGAATCTCACACAGTCATGCGATCCTATGAAGAACTCACGAAGTACCTTGAAATTATCTCGAGTCTCTTGAAACCTTTTGGAGTCTTCGTAATCTCTGAAGTTACAAAAGTCCTATAAAGTCTCACGAATCTTTGGAAGTCCTCAATAGTCTCAGAAATATCTGAAGTCTCATGAAAATCCTTCAATCTCCGGAATGTTAAAGTCTTGAAATCTGTAGCTAGCCACTTTTCGTAGTGATTAGCCCCTCGGGTGGGCCTGATTCGTTAATTTACTTATGCGACGCCTTATACCCGAGTGTATTGCGTGCGACGTCGATCAGGTACGCAATAACGCTGTATCTTCGGGACGCGGTAGCACTCGACGAATTAAGTCAGATAAATTAGATCGGTCCAGCTAAGAGAAAAAAACAGAGTAAGTGAACAAAAAAATTAAAGTAAAGGAACGTATCGACGGATACAGGGGAGAGTAGAGACGCGAAGGGGTACGACTTGGCGAGTTAAGCGATGAATGCAGAGCTTTCGAGGCGATCGGAAGCCCCCGCCTTCGGCCCTCGGTCCTCGCAGGTCTTCTCGTTTGCAGAAAGAGATAGCGAGAGAGGTGCACGCTGCACGAGACACGCACCGTGGATGTTTGGTCCTCTTCAAACCGCGTTCTCGGTTCTCTGACCGCGTGCTTCGTGCGAGTCAGCATCGCCCGTGTATTCCTCGGGCCAGATAATCAATCTACAACCAATCCCCACCCCCCACCCCACCGCCCTTTCGCTCCTCTTAGGACGAGGCCTTAGCATCTTCTCCCGAGAGTCGATTTCTCGTCTATTTATTGGTCCGCTTGCTTCGCCAACGGCGTCGACATACGAACTCGGACTAATTTATATTTATTTCATTCGGTACCTTTTTCATTTTTCGCTATAAATCTCGCGCATAAAGCGTGACGACTTTCGGAATTACAGCCTTCCTACTTTCCAATTTCTTAAAAAATATACACAAATTCTGAAAGAAGTTCCCGCGTGATCGACTGCCTGCACGGTCGTACATAATCATAGTCAAGACTTATGGTACGAGTTTGCTCGAATATTCGCAGCTATAAAGTTTGGGTAAGGAAGACAAACGTCTGTTCGATGCGGTCGGTATACTGCATCATTGATGCAGACTATTCCCCAAACGGCCCTATATCTGATACAAAAGGTTTTTCTCTCAGTGTGATAAACGTGAAATATCCTCGGCTCGACCATTCGGACCGCGAATTTTCTATCCCTGCGGCTTCTCTCGACGTGGTATAATTTTCCAAAGTGCGAATCGCTCCGACGACTTCGGGAGCGAGACAATGAGAAAACGATCTCATATCTCCAGTCCCATTAGGCAGTTTTAACCCAATTATTTTTCCGCTTGACTCACGTCTCCGAGATCCGGTCCGTATAGTAAATTCTATTAATCGAGATAGGTTCAGAGCCCCGTGCTCCGGACCCTTAGGCTTCTCTGTCTATAGCTGGTCAGATTGCGGTTGGGCCCTATAAGGCCCAGACAGCGGGTGTACGGCCCCTTGGGCCAGAGGTAGTAACAATGCAGCCGTGCGCGGTGTCTCGTAAACATAAACGATGCCGCTTCGCGATCTGTTTCCTCTCCCGATTCCCCCGGGTCCCGCGTGTAACGGCGTACGCAATAAGCTCCAGGAAGAATCACGGAAGCCTCCTGAATCGATGATATTCGATGCCATATCGTGACGAACAATAGACGCGGTTTTTTACGGAAGTTGGAAAAAAGGTGCTCGCGGAGATATCGGAGCTCCGGGGGTCGGGACATAAGACAGGTCGTTATCACTCCGGACCGGGGGTCCGATCGGCTGGACTCACGGAGCAGGAAAGGCAAAGGCCTTCCGAGGCTTTAGCCGACGCAAGGGAGACGGGGGGGAGGGCCAGGGCGGGACGGTCCATTAGGCGGTATCGGGACCATCGCACGGTAGCACCACGTTCTCTGCATCTCAATGCCTTCGGCCCGAGACTCCGGTACAGGGCCTCATCCGAACAAGCCTCAGGATTATTTGGCGGCTTCGAACTAGAGGCGGACTCTTTATGGTCGCGGCCCTGGACCCCGGACTCTGGACAACACCGGTAGTCCCCTGATCCACCGTATCTACTCGAAGGCCGCGCTCGATTTACGTACGAGAGTCTATACGTACAGGTATACGCTTTATGAGGTGGTCCCATTCCCGGTTTTGTGATTGCTCTATACATCTAGGCACCTGCCGGTGACGATAAATTTGTCGAAATTTCGAAAGTGTGGTGACGAAGAGACGGACATCGAGATCGAGATCAAGATCAAAACGAATCAGGATCAGGATCAGCGACGTACGTGCTTTCAAAGTAGAAATTTGTTCTTCGATGTTCTTCGCGCTTAACCACGCATATCGTTTTTTGAATAGCGGGAATTCCTAGAGTCCTGTTATCCCAATGGGCTCTAGAATTTGTAGGACACACAATTTCTCCGTGCGGCTATCGGAATGCAGTAATTCCACGGGAAATACTGACACTGGGACTCAGGAATTCGGTCCATCATACCTCTACTCAGATTTCCAATAGCGAGAAAGTAGCGCTCGATCTTTTGATTCTCCAGCCAATTGTATCCAACAGGTACTCGTCTTCGCAAAAAAGGAACACGAAGAAAAACTGGAGGATTCATTTCACGCGAGGTTCTGAAAGAAGCTGAAGCGTCGGAATCGAATTTAATTTTTTTTTTCTTCTTTTTCCTCCGGAGGATCGGAGCCTGTCTCGATCTGAAAAATCCATTAGTGGCTGTCGCGCGGCGTGCCGCGACCCGGTGCGTCGTAGGGGCGGTGGTCGAGGTGAAGCTGGCGTAAGAGCGAGGGCGACTGCCGGTGCCCACTAATGGTCGGCTTAACTGGATTATGAGGAATTAAATTAAGGGAATCGTGTTTGTTTCGGATTCGGTGGGTAGTGGTCACCGAGAGAGGTACCTTCGTGTACTCTTAACGAGCCGCGGTCCACCCCGCGACGTCTTCGCCGCGAAGCTTCAGCGTATCTCGTAACAGCGATTTACGATTAACGATCAACCACCGGCGCTCGAAACCGTCGTCTGTTCGCCACGCGGAAGACTCGTTGCCCATGGCGAAAGGGACCGCGATTCCCTAGGTTTGGTGACCTCCACGCCCTTCCAAGGCCGGAGACTCGACCTAGCTGTCGGGCGAATATTCCTCGAACAGTGGGCCAACCTCGGCCGACACGTGGCATAATTAAGGAAAACTACCAAGCACGGACTGTGTGCTCAACTGTTGCGGCACGGCGCAGGGTTCAAAACCGCAACAAACATTGCGAGACTCGAGTTACGTACACATTGTACACTCTTTCTCTTTAGCCACCGCGATCTTTACGGTTTCTGAGCGTTTTCGCTCTTTTTCATGCGGATTGTTGAAACAGCAAAGGCAGTCGGTGTGTCGTACCGATCGCACCGTAACCGGCACATTCGGCGTTGGTCGCGACTGGCGATGGGCACGCAGGCGCGGCGAGCGAAGGCCGTTAGGCACTCGGTTGGCCGAGGCGAGCTGGACGACTAGATTTTCCTGTCAATAAATCATGTTGTTCGTTGGTTCGACCTCGGCATTTCTGCCGGCACAAACCGCCGTTCCCCACTAGCTTGTCTGTCTGCGGCAGTCCGTGGTTCCGACCTAGGCGCGACTATGGCAAAAGAGAAAACGCATCGTGGCTTAATTTGCGGCAAGAGTTCCAAGCCGCACTTCCTTGTCTCGTCCATCTCTATCGATACCGTAGAGGGCTACCTCTTTTTTCGAACGGAATTCGACGCTGGTATAATAAAGATCCGAAGTCGGGGTTAATTATTTCAATTAAAATTAAATCAGGGGAATTCGACTCTCCGAATACGATGTTCTCTCGCGCTCTACGGACCCCGAGGACCGGATCGCGACGGGACAACGTTGTTCCAGAGGTTTCTTTACCCACTCGGGATTCTCCGGGTTTCCTAATGAACCAAAGATTAGAAGTGGCTAGTGGTTCGATCGGGAGATATCGCTCGCAATTAACACTAAAATATCATCGATGAGAGTCGCGGGGATGATGGTAGTGGTGCGCGAACAATCGTGGTAGTGAACTGAACCCTTTATTCCACGAAAAATCGAGACGCAAGAGGCAGGACTGAATTTGACAAATCCCAGTATTCCAGTGTGGCTGTACTTTCATACGACTTACATCACTGATCGTACAAGTACCTCGATGAAACGGCTCAAGTAATTTACGATACTGCAGGCGATGTTGACCGGTTGAACACATTCTTCTTTTTCTTTTTTATTATTCCCATTGAATTAATTAGCTAATTCGTCGATTAATCATTCGAGAGAGACAAATGTTCCTCTCATCGCGAGATACGCATCATTCCATATAATGCAAATCGTGGGAAATGATTTTTCGCTCTAGCAACAAAAGGTCGACTCTTATATCGGAATTAGCACAGAGCACATTACCCATTAGCCGGAGCACGATCGCGTTCAGATTCGTTTCACCTGCAGGATCATCGCTGTTAGGTTCAGCAGGCGGGAGGCAAATCGGTACCACTTAGCTATGTAACACCAACCCTGAAACCCGGTAAGTAGGTATACTTACCGAGTTACGAATAAGAATAACGCGACCGAGGATAATTGAACGAATTAGCAGCTGATACTCGACGCCTTCTTCTCACATAATATCCACGAGCCGTTTTTCCCGTTGGTCAGACTTAACGGACCCTCCAGGGTTCTCAGCTTTGGACTTGAGACTCCGAAACTCGGGGCGCCTGCACTGCGTGCTCCAGGTAGAAATACGGTCTTAATAAGACGTCGTGACTCGACGTTATGTCAAAACTTAAGTGATCGGTTAATTGTACATTAAACCGTACATAATAGAATTATCGACGGTAAAAGAAAATTAACGATTCTGGACTATGTGTGTCTACAAAAATCGATGTCGATGCTGCTATAGGTACTTTTTTTTTCTTTTTTTTTTCATGTATGGTATATAAAATTCCTCCTTTTTGTTGGTCATTCTTGTTGGTGTCGCCGCGTTTATTGCTACAATGGCGTTTATATCGTGAAGATAATCTTGGAACACAGATAAGGATCTTATTACGCCGAGTTACTGTATAGCTGGACGTGGACCTTATGTAGATGCTTGCACCGACCTGATACATTTATTCGAACCGCCGCGCGGTTAAACGGTCTACTCCTGCGGGTTTAATCTGTTGTTTAGACTTGGTTGATTGTATTATAAAATGAACTCGTGATAGAAGAGATTCATTAACCGCGGTTAATTAAGACATTATCACGTCATAATGATCTTCGGCTTAATGAATGAATGAAACACGCCTCATAAATAATTAATCCTTACGATTAAGTCGCCGTTGCGGTCCACATGACCAAGTAGACAGTGGACGTGTACGCTCATGACTTTAAAAACCATCGTCGACCTACGCCAACCTATTCTACATACTTGTCTGAAACAAAATCTGCCTAAATACCAACAAACCGAACCTTTGACCAGAGCTGCGAATATCTTACGCGTAAAGTTCGGCCAACGTGTTCGTCGTTGGAACGGTAGCTGGAGGTTCCGTTTTTGCAACTTGTCGTTTGAGGTCACGGACTCGGTCTCGAGACGGTCGCGTCTTTTCGCGTACGTAGGCCTTGGTGATAGTTCTACCCATGTATTATTCAAAGCGTGAAAAGAAGAATTAACTCGGTGGCCTGTATTTCAAGAAATTCCAGTCAGTCGAGGCGTGCCCTTCCTGTTTGCAAATTACGAAGACCAGGACCAGATTTTGACCCCTCGAACTTGGCTCTCTTCCCGGCCGCCTAAGCACCTCGTCTGAAACGGGGTAAACGAGCTCTAAAAGAAGTGTCGACGGTAATTACAACGCGGAATCCCTGAACGTCAAAAATACAGCGCAGGTACCGTTTTCAAGAATTTTCGATCAACGCGATATGGACTTTTTCTAAAAATGGAGTTGAGCTTTTCACTTTATACACACTCTCTCTCTCTCTCTGTCTGTCTAATTAAGTTTTAATTAATGACTGACACACTCCGGTAACTCGGGAGTAAACGCGATCGCTTACTTTACCTTTATGCTAATCCTGTCTTGTAGAGTGTATAATAATTACGTAAATTTCACAGCTGTAAAGTAGTATATCGCGGTACAGCTGACTAGCATGTACCGTAAGCCCTTAGTTTGTTATTTCCCAGAACGACCGCGAAGACAGACCCCCTCATCCTCGTACCGAGTGGACATCGTCACCCCGATTATCAACTCAGCTGATCTTTAGGTCGCGAATTTGCATTTAAGTGACGTCGTGCGGTCCTTAAACTGAAGTTCCAAGCAAACTCAAACTTCAAATAAACATTGCGCAATTATTACCGGGTCTTACGAGGGTTGTCAGCTCCGCAACGCGGCTAGGAGGTATGTGTAATACTCGCTCACATGCTCAGACGTATCGACACACGCCTCTCATACGTGGCATGGTTTCCAGCCTGGGCAACACCGTGTGGGATCCTCACGCTCGTGATCACACACGGTCTAACCAACACGAGCATTGGTAGATTGCGTACGCGGCGCACCCAAGGCTCACTTTGTCACCGAGGCCTCGATCGCCTGGTCTCATGCCCATTGGCGCCGACCGACGCCTCGCTACTATCGCCTTCCGATATGCCTAGATGAATCCAGACGTGGAACCGATTCGTGCCAATGGACACCCCGCCGACTCTACCGAGGCACCTCCTCCCGGTACTTTCCCGCATAATTCTCTTCAGGGGGTTCGTTCCGCGGTCCGAAAGAGAGGAACAGGGTTCGTCGATCATCTTCGTGGTGTTTTTCAAGATTGTGATCGAGAAGATGAAATGAGAGCCCGCCGCCACTGGTTCCGTTCGCGTATGACAACGCGCGTGCCTTTTGCTGTGAGCCAGGGACCAAGCAACGCGGCTCACCACCGGGACAACGCGGTGGCACTCAAGGATGGCCGCCAACTTACGACTCACCTACGGGCCACCGTGTCGCAATAACGGCTAGAGTCCAAGTTGAGTCGGATTCTATCCGGCTGAACCGATTGCTGGACGTCAAATGTCAAAGCTCGTGATCGAGATCGAATCAGACAGCAAAATATCGCGTATGGTCGTAGCGGATGGGATGCGAAACAGATTCGTGCATCGTATTCGATGAGATTTTAAAGCTGCGAAGATGAGTTTCGCCGGAGGTGTGACATCGAATCACATTTTCCTCCATCCTTAATTGGATCGTATCAACACACTATACATATATTCCAGTTTATGCTCGAGACCTTTTACCACGGAGACATGGTAGCGTCTTGTTTGTTAGCTAACTGACACGAATGCGAATTGCTGGCGTAGCTGGTGCTGTCGAGTAGTATTGCGTCATCGAAAGAACCAGAACTGCGTAAATGTTTCTCCGCGACGCGGGAAATCAGCGGGAGATAAACCTACTCCTGAAAAAAAGGAATCGGTCTGCCTTACTCGGTGGTTCGTAATCGTCGTCAGGATTGCGATATTTATAGCCAGACAATCGGACCCGGCCAAAAGTCAAGAATGCCAAGACCATGGCTTTCCAAGTACTAGTGAAGCCACAATTTCGTCTACGATTCCTAGAATTTCTCCAAAAAAACTTTGTGTGTACTCGAGTACATTTTTATTATTTACCTAGCCACGGTCAGCGCAGCGCGAAGAACACACTTGACTCTGTGCGAAATGAACCTCAATTTCTTGAGAGCGTCATATGGTCGTTGAAAAATGATCACCGATAGACGGGCAGGTACGTACCTTCACGCTCACATCTGAAGAACCAGGAAGTATCGCCTCTCGACTACGTTGCCCAAGCAATACGCGTGCACACAACGATCACACATGAGACTCGAGTGTGCTCGTGTATAAAAATGTATGTTCGAAGTGGTGGTTCAACGAGGAATCTCTGTGACAAAGATCACCATTAGGCGAGTCCGCTTAACAATAAGATGACATAACGCATGCTACTCAAGAGTTTCGCGCATTTATTTGAGTGAATTAAAACTGGTGACGATCAGCGAACGTGTTCATTGAAGAGCGCATAGTAACGATCCTCGAGAGCGTTGCTGCGGAATGGAGAGAACAACGGCGTTTCATTGCCGGTTTATAATTTCACGTTTCATTCGCCGTTCTCTCGGATTCATTTTTCTCTCATTTTTTTTTTTTTTTCATCTTGTTCAACAGATATATTTGTAGACAAAGCGTTTGCGTATTTAACGCGCCAGTCCTGACCAGTCCTGGACGACGAGACGGCGGACGAGTGAGCGTGGCGTATGCAACGTTGCGTCAAATGTTGTGTTTGTTTTATTAATGCGGACCGGCCTTCAGCTTTCAACTAACCCATACGCACCGTATACCTGCATGATTAAATATGTTACGTGGCCAGATAATATATCTATACGTATATTTTATCTATATATAGATATTATAACACGTGTATCTGAGCACCCGCGGTATAGGTTGATGATTTTTAACAGAACAACCCAACTGCATAACTACGTAACGACAGGGAGGTATCTCTAACGCGATATCTGCGATCGTAAGAAGTCCAATGTCTAATATAAACGTTAACCGTACAGACGTCCTTATAATAATTAAGGTCCTAATTAATGACGGGCAGCTCGTTAGCCGTGAAGTAGCTCGAGCTCGTGTTCGCTGCAGAATGATACAAAACGAGGATCACCACCTGTGTGGACACACGTAGAGAGAGTTATAACGGCAACAAATTGAAGCATCGAAAAGAGTATCGTATCGATCTCGCGCAATAATTACTGACGATCGTATGAGGCAATAATAACTTGCGTAACTATCGGGTAATTAGACCCTGGCAACAAAAAAAAATAAATAAATAAAAAATCGTCTCCCTCAGACGCGTCATTGACCCGAAAGGTTCGATAAAAATTAGCAAGTGCAGGATGAATCGCGAATCTGTTTATCTCAGATTCAGGTTCACGTGGCTGACTCAGGTTGGCACCGCGTCGCGACGCCGCTCCCACTTTTCGAAAGAGTTATGGCACTCGTCAAGGACCGAAAGACCGTTCGGAGGAGCATAGTTTGAGGTAAACCGCCGGTAAGGTCATACTGTTTAGTCCTGGTTCGTGGGTAGGTAGGCAGAGGAGCTGTTTCTCCGTTTTTATACATCAAAAACGACTATACGCCATGTGTGCCTGCAAACGACTACGTCTGGCGCGACTGAGGCTCTTGGGACGCCAGGGGGGAGGCTATGAGACCAGTTCTGTCACAGAGCCGCTCCCAAGTCTCAAGTCCAGCTAGTCCCAGATCTCTGTCGCCCAACGCTGTCAACTCGCAACGCCTTGACAATTTTCACCTGGTCTGAGAGATACTGGCTTTCTGGGTTGTCAAAGGGGAACGAAAACACTTTCCCCATTTCTGTAAAGAAAATGAGAGTCTGCGTGGGAATAATTGTACCCAATGTTACAACAATGCCTCATCATTGCTCAGGTTCTCTCGAAAGTTCACGGTTAGGCTACCTGGGCCACGTAGGCGCACCTATTTCGACCGCTAATCTCCTTTCTTCCACCTTACACCTTGGCCCCGCGGTGGGCTGCCGGCCAACGAACAGGTTGAGTCTCATTGCACAATATCACACGGATGAGTAATGTGGTGTAGGTATGTACAAACTACGGTGGTATCCTGGCAGGCCATGGATTTTTATACAGGTTGTTACAACCTCGAGTCATTCTCAATATGAATCGCTCCAAGCTCCTTCCAGGCCGCACAGCGGTCAACGGTAGTAAACAGCGTGACTCAGGTGTGGAAAAATTCAATCATCGTGATACTCGCGATGCAAAGATTTTGAGAAATTGACACAACTCCTACACACCAGGACGACTCAATGTTAGCCGGAATGTCTATCAACAAGGATAACCGCGTGAGGACGAGAGAAATTGATTGGTTTACCGCATCACCGGTGCGGAAAGTGAGCTGACGTCCGATGGCGCCACTGGATGACCGGAATTGCGCATGCGCGAGAAAAGTCCGAGGGAGAAAATCAGATCATTCGCGAGATGCGCGTGCACCAACGAACAAACCCAGGCATCGAAAATGTAGCTTGTCAAGCAGGTGTTACAAAAAGTTGTTCAATGCTACACGATCTTTTGGTTACGTAATACTTTTTCTTGTGTACCACGATCGAGACGCCCAGTTATTTTCCCTGAGATCCGAGTACCTACATACATTATAGATAGCCACTTCCGATTAACCTCGGAGGTTGTCCACGTCTCCGATCTGAGCAGCGATAGCGTCGTCTTCTCAATTCTATCTCTGGTGTTGGTTACTCTTCTGGCCACTGGTTTAGGCGACTCTTTCTACTTCAGAGCTTTTGGTGATGTATGATCCACAATGCAGCCGAATTCTTTTAACCGATCCTTGACTCTCGGTTTATCCGATCGCACGCGACTCACGCTAGGTATAACCGTGTGAACTTGAGAAAGGAACGTGCAAATTGTGGCTAACTAGACTCGGTCGGTTATTTCGCAATATATGCCAAGAGGAATGCGTTTAACGCCTACAGGTCGCTTGTAGCTGTGTCAGAACCTTGAGGAAGACCGTTGCAACATAATCCTTTGAATCTCGGCCAACTTATACCGGTGTTATGTATTTATAGACACGTGTATAAAAGCTGGATAAGTTGTCCACATTCGCAAACCATCGATTTACCAGGTAAACTAATCCGTCGCTACGTGAATGATGACGTGAGGTGGTCCCCGCGGATAGATGTAGTAATAAAAATGACCGGCTCGGTAGCCGCGGTCGCGGTCGGGTCCGGTGGGCAGATATAACAGATGATGCCGCTTGTCCGGTCGAATGTCTCGTGTCGATTCAACCCTTATCTCAAAGTATCGGACCTAGTTAACCGCGTGCTCCAGCACTAGATCAACGACAACTTTCGGCAGCCTCTTTCATGTATGCGATCGGGGGCCACCTTCTGAAGACCCGAAAAGCCGCCGGGCCCAACAAAATAGAAGATATCAGAGTCAGCTCCGGCCGCGGCTGCGGCTGCGGCTCTGCCCGCCGCGCCTTCTGGGTGCCGGCGACTAACTCAGACGGAAGATGAGAAAATCGAGCAAAACCAAAGGAGAGCTGCCCAAAAGATAAAATGGCGAGTAAAAGGAATTTAGCTGCGAGGGCTGTAAATATTACAAAGTGACGCTACGGAGAACGCGGGAGCTCCCAAAGGGCCCACGCGGGGCCTTAAGACCCTCCATTCTCCGAGGTTTCGGGGACAATGCGCCAAAGACCGAAAAGATAGTCGCAGAGGGGGGGGGAGGGGGACGTGAATTACGTCCAGGAGAAGATATTCGGCACTGTCGACGATGGGGAGTCTCCTCGGTTCCGTAGAGGAACGCCTATCCGCGAATAAAAACGTGTCCGATTTAATCGGAGGGGAAACCAAGCGGAAGCTTTAGCGGCTTCGGGGTCCGTAAAATTCGGAAGCAAATCGGTGTACGTAGCGATTACAAGAGAGATTATTATCCGCGTGCGTGACCCCTGTAGCGTAATTGTACCAACATTCAAAGACAGCGCGGGATGAATTGGCAGAAAAAAAGTAAATGATTGACGTGCACGTCAGTGTGTTCGAAATCAAATCACCGAGGTGGAGAATAAATTACAGTCGGAGAATCGAGTCTCGTACGTCATTCGCAATACTATTATACAGGAAATCTCGCTACGCCTTTAATATCTTCACCTGCATCTACAACGTTTGCTCTCCATTATTCGCGATACACGGACATTACACATCTTTCCGTTCGGATAATACACGACTCCTGGTGGATATAACATTTACCGGCAACCACTCGTAATAATTACATCCCAAGCATGACCACTAACAGGCGACAATTTTCTAGACGGTAAAAATAAAGTATCGACGTTCGCAGCATTAACGTAACGCGCTTTGCGCAGCTCAGGTAGGACGATAATTAACACCAGAATAGATTACACCGCACTTATCTAGTTACTGTACGATTTTCATTATCACAGACAGTGGTCATTGAGTTGGTATCCGATACGAGATCGCTCATGATTAATTGCATAGGCGACAATCAAGTAGCTGGATTACAAAGTATCGACGTTGACGCGATAAAGTATGCAGTTATTTCAAGAACCCAACGAACATTGCATAAAGGATCGAAGCTCGGGGTCATCGGATATCGTGGAAAGTTGGCCAGAACGGAAAGAGCTGAGATGTTTCTAGACGATGAGTTAGAGACGAGTATGAGAATAAGAGAAGAGAGAGGATGAGGCAGAGGCAGAGTTCGGTCAAGGGTAACCGAGGGCTCTGGTGCCTGGCCCTTGGCCCCGCGGGGCACGTTTAACTCCGAGCAGACGCTGGGGCCCCGGCTACGTCGCGGTCGTGGAGTGAAAAAAGCCACGAGACGTAACCCAGTGCAGTTTGAGGCAGTGATTCGAGGAGAAAAAAAAAATGATGTGAATTGGTGCGAAATGCGGTTCCTCGCAATTACGCCATATACCGTCTGGTAATAACGCCCGTTTATAACAACGACGTAATTTAATACCTCTTCCGCATTTATTATGCCGATACGTCTCGCGCACGATATCCGTACGAAACCGAGAGGAGAGGAGAGGAGATAGTGCTCCTACTTATACACCGATGCGGAGGTAACAAGCGAGTCATTAATTATATCTCGAGTAAACACGGCTCAAAGAAGCTCGAGTAAGTAGGTACATACACACATACCTACACAGACCGCGAGTATCGAAAGCTCCGCACTGCAGGTACGAGGCTCGTGTTCCGTAGCGGGACGCATCGAGTCAGGTTTGTCGGTAATTTATCGGGAATAGATTATGCAAGAAATCGCGCAAGTTAGAGCGAGGGGGTGGGTCGCACTTTTTTTCACCTCTGCACGTGGATCATATGAATAGGAGGAACGTGAGGGACGGATAATATCCCACCTGATCGTACCGTGTCAGGACCCGAGATCCCAGGTCCGCGATGACTTTGGCCGCTAGAGCCGTAAGCGAGGTTCGTATCCCGCAACAGTTCTAGACGAGTTTTGCCTTCGAACTGCCACGGCGTGGGTAGCGGGCTCCCCCCCGACTCGTATTTCTTTTTCACTTATTTATCTTCTAATTTATTTTTTACTTTTTCCGTCCTTTTCTATCTCTCGTTTTTTCGTGCCCAATTAAACAGCGTACACAAATACCAGCCGAGCTCTGAATCCGGTGCGAATCGCAGATTGGAAGATCTAAAACTGGACCAGAATTAATTGATTGTCGTGTCACGAACGGTGGACCTCCGAAACAAACCGACTGACCGAAATTCCATTACATTATCCTATTACCGCACGTTAGCGAACGGCTATCTCTGTACCTTTTTCTCACCAGTCGCGGACCTTGCCTGATGGAAGAACTATTTGACTCCACTGGCAAAGTGATTCGACGACCGCAGACCGCAGCCGCAACTACTCTTTCAAAATTAATGGTCGCTAAGGTCCTTGTTATTACCGAAGGTAGTAGCAGTCTCATGATTGTCTGACAATCAGGTGGTTTTCGTACTTAAAAGATGAACAGTTTCTCGCCTTTTTATCGCTGTCCGTCATTTTATTAGCCTCTTGCAGGGAGTCTTTGGTTAATTAATATCACTTCCAGTGTTTCTGAATATCGTCGGACGACGGTCGTCAAGGTGTACCACACAAGCTTGAAGGGTGAAAGATCACGCTGTGTATATAATATTAACACCTTTCATTCGAGAACAAATAACGGCCATTTCTCATACGGTAATTGATAATTATTATTTACGATAGAGTGTGCAGCGGTGCGTTAACAGCGGTGAAAATTGATTTCTAAAACTATCGATGAACGAGTATCGTTCTAACCGATGCGTCACCGCGCGGTACGTCGAATATATCCCGGGTCAGAATGCCACCTTTCTAAACATTCATCAATTACCGCGTCTTAACCCCTGTAACCCATAATTTTCGGTTATTCCCGGAATTCATTAAATCCAAGCGATAGTCGGCGACAAACGCTTCGAAAGTTAAACATCGAAAAATTGACTTTTGTAACAATCAATTGACGCAAGTTTTCAGGCACACGGTTGACCCGATTGTGTATCTCGACGTCTCATTTTCTTCGGAGAGCGATCCCTCATGGTGTCAATGAGGAAGATTGAGGAAAGAAATGTTTTCGACCAAGTTATCAGCAAAAGATTGACCAGATTGTCGCTTGTCTGAAACCTTACGACAAGTAATTTTTTAAAAAATTAAATTTGGATAAGATAAACCACGATTCGCGCCTGTATTATACAAGCTTGATCAATAAAAGAAATATGTGCAATAATTGTGGGATTCTTGTTGTAGAGTAGATATCGGTAGTACAGTAGGGCTCGAACGTTTCGAACCGAATGTAGGCGGGGGGGAGAATGAAATGGGCAGGGGGAGGGCAAGGAGAAGACAGGTGATGCTGGGCCCCGGGCACGGTGTACACAGACGCAGGTTTACGCATCTCTTGCCTCCACACATTAACCTCGCACCATTTTAACACACGTCCAAAGGTATTTTAACACGCGGCATTCCTGTTGTCGAGAGACCGGAGATGGTTCAGCTGGCAACGTGGCTCACTGATCGTGAGCGTAAGGCCCCGGTCAAACGGGACAACTTCTCCTGCCACACAGACTCAATAGCTCCCTCTTTTTTAATCGATTTTTTTTTCTTTCGTGATTTTTTTTTCGTTTCGATTCGTTCCCACTCCCTCCTTCTCTCTCTCTCTCTCTCTTTTGAATTTTGCTCCGTGAATACGCGATTAAACTTCGGATGAAAAAAAACTGTCTTTCCTGGTCGACGATTAGAATATTGTGCGACACGTCTGTGTGCGGACACTGGGTGACGTTCGGTTCTCCAGAGCCAGCTCTCCGGTCGAGTACGTGTGTGTCTTGAGCTGGAAGGGTCAATCGTGAGCGTGGACAAACACAATGTCCATTTACATGCGCACACAATTACGGCGAAACACGATTGAGCCAACGATACAGACAAGAAATGGACTCGCCGGGTGTATACTCGCTGACAAATACACAATAATACACTTACCCGAGACAGGACTGTGGTCGCGTACCCATATATCCCGTCTGCGACCCATTTCGTGCTTAGGAAAGACCCGGGCCTTTTTAGGGACCGTCGATCGAGGCGCGGTGAAACTGGTGAAAGCGGATACATCCGATTTTCGATGACTGTTCAAATTTTCAACGGTATGTGGGTATTTTCAACGGAGATAAAAACTTATGTAAACCGGTCGACGAAAATTCCAAGGCAAAAAAAGTTTCAGACGTTTCCAACTAAACAGGTCCGCGTTCTCTCGAAATCAGAATCTCGTCAGTGGATCCTCGTATCTTTGGTCAGCGGACGATGTTCTAGCCCGATTAACCCGCACGGCGCGTTCGCTTTCACGGTGAGGCTGAAGCGAAGAGATCGGAACTCGGATGGAGATAAAAGACCCAAAGAAAATAATTAAATTAAACCCCGCAGCATCTTCGCTCCACCTCCGACCCATTAAACCAGCTCCTCTTACTTATTGCACCACTGCAGAATCGGACCTTCGGAACATCTCGGCAGAGATGCGCGTCCGCGTCTCGCAGAAGAAAAAAAGTCATTCCATCCGCTAAAAACCGAGTCGATCAAGACCGAGTCTGGACGGGAGGGATCAATTACTATCGCTATTGAATAATAATACAATGTGGAACCGACGGAGTGGTACGCGTTCTGCCGGCTCGTATAAAGTCGAGTTTCATTCATTCGTTCATTCATAGGGACACGGTGAATGGCTTCGAGCCGGGCAATGGACGGTACAAGCGAGGATGGACGGTCTCCTTTCTGATCCGTCGCGTCGGTCAGGCCCGGGTGATTAGCTATACAGATGCGGCTGTCGCCTCTTGATATAAAGTACAATCGCCGTTGTGCTGCTCCGACACCGGGTGTTTACTCTTCGATTCGCCCATCGTCCTCTGACGTCACGTGTGAGTGTAGTAACTCCCGTGAGTTTGTCGGATGATCTTACTTCTTGTCATATTGCCCAACCTTCTTTCCCTTCTCACGTTATACCCACCATATTTTCATTCTTTAATCTTTTATCTCGAGGTTTCTTTAATGAACCGGTCAGACGACGGGTCAAACGCACCGGTAATCGCCTTAAAATCAAAAGTTGTGTTCGCCTTCCTTGTACGGTGCGGTGGCTAAACCTGACCGGGACCCGTCTAAGTCGTCCACACTTCGTCATGATCCTCGGTGTCTTGGCTGATCGTCTTACAGCTAGAAGTGTAGGGTAGAAATCTCTCTTACCAAATTTGACACAGCGATCCGAATTTCTGCACAGCTTTCTGCCGTACCTGCGGTTCACCTGGAGCCCAGAGCCGATCTTCCACGTAGGGGTTCTTCGAAAAGGTGATTTTCTTACCTCTGGGGTTACGCGGGTCTCGGAAGACCTTTGTAATACCGACCCTTGCGAATTTTTTACGTGAAGAATTTCTTTTGAGATCGGTAGATGTCGCTGTTCCGAAGTACGTGAGGGAACGCGGTCGATCGGTTGGAGCCGGGACGGACGAAAGTATCGGAGGTTTAATTGGCCCGACGATTGACCTCAGGTTTAAATCATTCGAGATAAATCAATTTTCTAACGATCTGATGGATCGGATCGAAAGACGAGAAGGGCGATTAAAGGCGATACCGAATCAAGACAAGCGTAAATTTGTGGCATCTGGGTCAAGGACTCTCTCCGGCAGAAGGAGTAGGGCCCATGCACGCAACGGTCGCGGGCCCCGCTATGGATAGGTCTCTAGGACTGACGCAACGCGACTTGACCCAGTCTTGTTTCCAAGCCTCCAGTCTCCAGTCTCCAGTCTCGGGTTTTGAGTCTTGCCCTGACCTCGCCCTTGCGGGCACGCAGGGAACGCCGTGTAATAAACCTGGCTCAAAGACTCGAGGATCGTCTTGTGGTCAGATTACGAGATAAAGCTCGACCGAATCGCTCCCGGTCCAGCATCATTCATCGAATGAACCTCGGTCTCGAGCCGACACAACGACGCGGGTCATCCCGCGATAACGGATAAGAGATTGTTCCTCCTCGACTTCCATGAATGAATCCTGAAGCCACGAAAAAAAAAAACGGGGTCTACTCCACTCCACTCCACTCCCGGTGGTTTCGGTGTCTTTAAATATAAATTAACTCCCGAAGCAACGGAGAACTTCATTCATCCCCGGTGCCGCATGGCATACCTGCCGCATTCATCCCGCTTAAATTAATGTCCCAGGGTCTTTTACTCTCGCTCTCTCTCTCTCTCTCCGTGTAGATCCGTCTCTTTCTCTCACACGAGAAAATACTTTATATACATGCCTACTTGAGAATTATAATTAAGCCGTGATCACATTGCGGTGAATGAGTTAGTTACCAGCGAAATTCTCCACTTGATCACGAAATAGGAAGCTAACGCCTTCGGGAGGCTACGATATGCAAAGTACGATATTTCGACGCGTCACGAAGTGCGAAATTAAAAATGACTCGGCCCTTCGGGTTGGAGCAATTACCTCAAATATTGTGACGCGGATTATCGCCTGGTCGGATTTGCATGTTATTTGCATAATTTTTGTTGCATCTCTCGGCGATCTTAACGCCGATATCATATGACGTTATTCGACGTGACCCCGTCACATTTGCCACGGAGACGTCTCGCCGGGAACCCGTCTCTTGCAGGATGTACAGCTTGATGCTTCGGAGTACAACGATGACGATGACGAGGACGGGGATGGGAACGGGAACGGGAATGAGGCCCACCAGGAGAACTGAGACGAAACCAGCGTGCGCGGCCCACGCGCTTCGGCTTCGCCTTCGAAGATCCCGAGTCGCACAACTGGTTTTTTTTAAACGCAGCCCAACGACGATGGCTACGCTCCATTCTTCTTGACCGTTTTTTACCGTTCCTTATAATCGCCAGTCGTGGCCACGACCGCCTCGCCTCTCCTATATTCGTTCTCTCGCGTTCGCGCGAATTCTTTTCGACATCTTCCATCCTTACCATTCTTTCATTCCGCGACTACTTGAGGTGACGGTGGCATATAAATAGCGAATACTTGGAAGCTAACTTGTTGTAAAAAAAAATATCTAGCCGATTTGGGTCGCAAACGGTCGGAAACGATGTGTGGCGTGCGCGCGTGCGCCCGCGACTACGGTTGTGCCGTAACGCAGAGCTTGCTCACCTCAACCTCAACCTCTCTGACAACAACTTATGTACATATCTATATGTAAAATATCTGTACAACTCGGTATCTACGACTCGAAAAAAAAAAAAGGAAAAAAGAAAGAAACACCACGTGTAGGTACTGCCCGTTGGAATAACTCGTGTACAAAAGCATGTGTACCTACTTATGTTGACGTCACGTGTCGGTACCGCGAGTAGTACGCAGCGTAAATCATAGAATGCATTCGATAATCTATAGTCACGGACAAATTGGGTTTATTCATATTTCGATTGATTATACCTAGCACTGCGGTAGGGCTGAGCCTGGTGTGGCTCGAGCGCGTTATCATTATTATTATATTTTAATTGATAGTACTTTTACTCGATGGTGAACCGAGCTAGCCGGTGGCACATCTGAACGCCTACGTCTGGTAGAATAGTTTCTGTGAAATACGTGGTTGTCCAAGGCCTACGACCTCCGGGGAATATATTACCGCACGTAAGAACTGAGAACGAGGCGGGTAGCGTTTCGAGCGTACAGACAACGTTACCGAAAAAGAGTGTCCATATAGGAGCAATAGATCAGAACGTGGTCCGCTCGCCTCGTAAAACCTAGCGACAGGTTCTAAGGTTAAGTATGTTTTATAACACTCCGTGGTAACGAGATCGTCATCTGCAGACTACGTACATAGAAACAAGTTTCGATTCCGTACGAATAACGTTTATCGCGCTAGAACCTCAGGCAATTCAAGTTCCCTCTTCCCTCGCGCTAATCGGATTAATATCAATTCCAGTACAACAATATTCTCCTCCCACCCCAGAAAAAAAAAAAAAAAATGTGCGTAATTTTTATTCCCCCTGGAGAGAGAAGAGAAATAAAATTAATAGAATCGCGGTGTGGGTGCGTCCGGCACGCGGTCAGCCCGTCCACAGCCAAAGTGCGCGTGTAGCGTGTGGTGGTACCGGTCTTGCTCACAAGGGTCGGGGAATTAGTGGTCTATTCAATTATTGTAATTTACTTCTCAAACACAAACAGGACGGAATTTCGTCTCTTGTTCGCCGATGCTGCGTCCGCAAAGCCTCTCCGCGTTGTGTGCATGGATACGTCGTTCTATCAGCGACTATGTGTATTGCGCTCGGTCCAAACCCCAGCTATGCGTAAAATAGAAACGCACGTCGTTCACAGATTCAGGGATTCGCTGGGTTATTTGTACACGGACGTTGAATAAACGACCGGATGAATAGCGCTCATTTGACTTGCTCCTAAAGTTTCTCTCTCTCTCATAGACAAATGACTGACGTATTTAACTGCGCGTATTAAACATGCATAAAAGAGGCGAAATAAACGCGAGCGTATATTTACTCCGCAATTCGCTCGTTCGTATTCAAACCACTACTTAATATTTTTCAACGACAAATATTATACCACGCGGCAAAGTGTAACATTCCTAAAATTGACAAACCACCTGATCGGGATGTAATAGAGATAAGAGAACACAAGTCACGTTGGCAATCGATATCTGCGGATACCAACGCAGATTCATTCAACTTTAATTTACAGTCTTTTGGTCTGCGGTAATTCCCGGTAATTGCGAATGTGGCAAAAATATTCGGTTAAAGTTCGAGGCTGATTTTTTCTGTTTTGAAAAATTAACGACCAGCACGCAAGTCGAGGTAGGTAAGCGTGTGCAGAAGTAAAAAACCGTTGGAATATCGAGGAACTAGAAAATATCTAGAGAGAGACGAAGCTAGGAGAAAAAGGTTGGAACGCATTCATCGAAGAATGATCAATATAGCTGACGCAGGATGGGATGTATTTCGGTTGGACCCTAGTTTGAATAACACTGTAAAATTTACCTAAACGGTTCCGGCCAGGTCAGGTCTGGCTGGTTTGAATATTGCATAATAAAGGAAACACATTAACTCTCCCGGCACCATACCCCCTCTGGGCTCTGCTACCGGCGGAAGATCCTTCGCGTCGGGGTGGGCCCGATGGCCCCAATTCCCAATTTCCTAACCCCTTAAGCCCTCGAACTACTGGGGTACCACCCCGTCAAACTTCGATCCAGAATCTCGGAAGGGAGCCGAGCTACCTGCTCTACCTGTTGTGTCTCTACCTCGGGGTTAAGGGGCGCCCCTTACGAATACCGGGGGGTTTCTGGTGTATTTGAAAAATGGGAATGATCAGATCTGGTGCAAGGGAATCAAGTATCTCCCATTGACACATCGATCAAAGAACAGGACGCCTCTGTAGCACCAGGTTCTCGATTCAAGACGCTTTATCCGCTTCCAAAGTACGTTTTCTGATATACCGTCTCAATTTACGACTAAAGAGCGATTTTTTACGGCTAAGAGCCCACCGGTCCTATCTTCGGCCACATTATTCCTTCGTGTCCTCCGCACGCCGACCGCGGCTCGGTGCTGAGAGTCGCGTGTGTAGGCCACGCGAGTATCCACATTCCTTTCCGTGGCTGCGTTCACGTTCGAGTCGGTCTTCGGCCAGGGTCTAACTGTTAACGCACACCGCACTCGGACTCACGCCTCTCAGCAATTTATTAGATACCCTGAGATAACTACTAATAACTCGACTAACCATCGACGCAAGTTGATACCCACGCGCGAAATTACACACACTGCAATTGCCGACGGGCTCAAGGAATTTCAGGTGATGTCGCAGATCTTTGACTCGGGGGGAAATAAAACAAGATTTGACTGACACATTAATTCACTCGTTTTCTCAATTATTTATCAATATTTCAGGAGCTACTGACACGTCATTAGGGTAAGGTTGCTATCGATGGACCGTTGCCTTCGATGGACCAGTGGTATATCTCAGGTATGTGTTAGTGCTTGGCGTTGCTATCAGTGCGAATCAAGTCTACCAGTGGCCAAAGAGTGGCCATGTTAAAAACAGTCACATGGGTGCCATAGGTGTGCTGAAATTGAGCGAGGTAGGAATTTTCCCTTTCTGATCTTATTTTTCCTAATTTTGCAAACGTGTTTGAACCCTTGTATCGGTGATTTTTCCTAAATCGTGTTGGATGGTTTTGAAGATTATACTTCGCTCTTCAAAATGATACCGATACTTTTTTAGGTATCTTTCCATCCTGTGGTAGTAGGATAGGTTATGTGTTGCGATGCGAAATTCCATGGATGGACCGGGCAACAACGCTATGAATGGACCAGTATGGAAGGTATTACTTTTTTCAGTTTGTAAGACACTGTTGAGAGCATCTATCGTGGTTGACCCACAATTTGTTTGAAATCTCAAAAATCTATTCATACGTCATCAATTTATCATTTACACCAATATATTAGGTCATCAGGTCATTGTATTGTTTTATGTTCATTATTTCAGCGGTCCATTCATGGAGCAGGGTCGCCATGGATGGACCAAATTCAAAAAACAGAAAATCGGTGATAAATAATCAGAAATTACCAATAACCTTGCTCACTCGTGACTGCTCTGTAGAATAGGTTTCGAAGAAAACATCCACCAGTGGTTTTGCATTTTCGACTCAAAATCCAAATTTTATGACCAACTTTGCTTAGGGGGTCCATCGATAGCAACCTCACCCTACAACGAGTACCTGGGGTTTCGAAAAAGTGGAAATCCGATGGCCGATCGACAATTCTCTATCGAGAAATCCATGTTGTACCGGAGGGACAATCGAGAGAGATGACTAGGTGCGCGTTTCTGAATGGGTACAAATAGAGGACACGTACCTGTCTCGTTTGGTTCGTTCTTGCCTAGAAAATCCCCTTTTCTCGATTTTCTTCCCTAAAATTGTAACATATAGGTATAGTGCATCACCTCGCAAGGTGTAGCAGCTGAAGCGTGTGGCTCGTGCCGGTGTGGCTGACAGGATCAGTGGCCGATGCAGTAGTCGAGTATCTGAGTGGCATCGCCTACCGTCGTCCATTCCATTCAGAGGCAGCCCCCGACGACTACTCTCGAGAGTAACAGGTTCATAGATTAGCATAATCATTATAAAGCCTCGATGAATTATTTATCTGTTAGAAAAAAAAAAGAAGGACGAAGAAGACGAAGTAGAATAAGAACAACCGAAAAAACAAAAAAAAAAAAAAACAGGGAAACAAACAAGTGTACTAACCTATACAAAGTGGTCCTTTCTTTCGAGTGGCAAGGATCCTTCATCTTCCTTTACCTACTTCGTTGCCCACGATGCGGTTATGGTCGTGTCGCGCCGCGCGCGGTTCTCGGCGCACGCCGGGTTCACGACAATTTGCATATTGCGTACACGCGCATATTTCATACGTTATATTGCATATCCACGCATGTGCTGTACATATACCTACGCCGAATTAATTTTTTGTTTCACGTTACGGACGGTGAAGGAAATTATCAGATATCACAGTCGTAAATCAATATAATTAAATTCCTCATCAATTTTTTTTTTGCACACAAATTCATTCACTGCGGAGAATCAAAGTCGAATATTACTAAAATTGATGCCAGAAGAAAAAAAAGTTTATTCATATATCACCGCCTTTTGGCGTCATGTTTCTGAATGACCTATTATTAATATTATTGTTATGTTCACTCTTGTAAAATTATAATGGGGTTATTATCCCGCACGGTGCATAAACGAACGCATAATATATGGTATAGTTTTTGTGGCGGTGTGTATCTCGGTTATAACCTACCTCTAGATATCTAAGTTATTCCACACTAAAAACATCGGCTGCAGCACGTGGCTGAATATAGTCAATGGGATTATTTTAATTCACTTCCATTAAAAATCAAACATGTTTTATTCGACTAGTCACGCGAGAGTCAAGTGTTTACCTGTTTGGTAGGTGTTAAATCAAACCGATTAATAAATGTCTAAAAACCTTTCGACGATTATTATTAATTGGACGAAACAAAAAAAGGAAATTAAATATTCTGTACCACGTGTGTGGCGCCTCCATATCCACCGAATCTATACGTTTAGTCGTGAGAAATCAAATTATACAATATTTATACACTAGCAACAGTTTCCGGAATTCAAATGGACGCTCTTCCCACGATATACATATCCGTTATAGCCGATCGCGTTGGATTTTTTAACGGTTAACGACGAGCAACCCTCAGACACGGCCTTTAAAGTTTGAATATGGTCGAAGGCTTTTAAACCTCGAAAATACCCCCCATGGGCTGATAGGCAAAGCAACTAGCGAATAAATTTTTCCCACAGCATCCCAAGGATCGGAAGGAACCTTGTGCTTTTATAAATCTCCGATGATCAGGGTCTCTCGGGCGAATATGTTTGAATAGGAAGAGCTCCCAGGTAATATGCATGCGTCCTACCTGCGCATTTGAATATACCTGGTCCGTTGCATATTCAAATTAAGGGGTAGTCGGGTAACCCTTCTTCCGATTCTGGAACAATAACCACCGAGGAACAACCCCCCCTCAAGACCCGGACACATCCATCCTTATACCCGCTCAACCCTAAGGTTACGTGTGATTTTTATTTTGCATAGATCTCCATACGTTGTCCTCCCAGGGTCCAGGTATGCCGTAACCATCCCTCCTTGTCTCGGCAGACGGTGTCATCCCTATGGGAAAGTGTATGCAAACTATTGTGACCCCCAAGGTCCGGGGTAGCGGAAGGTGAGCCGGGTGATCGGGCCGTAGGTCCCAACTCACGAGGTAGGGGGGCTGAGGGGGGACGAGAAGATCACGTCCCACAGATAGATGATCCGACTCGGTCTCGAGGATAGCGCAGCCCTTCCTTCCGCTGGTCTTCGGTCTCTTCCTCTCCCAACCCCCTCCTTCAGAGAATATGCGTAGACTCAAGGAGCGCATATGCGAGTACGTCTGTCACACGGCGACCACTGCCCTTTTTAAAAAGTGCCGTAGCATTGTCAGGCAAAGCAACCGTCGGAGTTCGGTGGGGGTTGGAAATTTTTTAACCGTTTTTTTTTTCCATCTTCTCCAACCGATGATACGAACGTTGAGAAACTATTCAATAGGATATGTGGGCTTCTATGATACGGAAACGACCGTTGAAAACTCCGTTACTCGGGACCGGTGAACGCGGATTTAGTTTATCTAAGATTTTGGGTGGAAAAAGTGAAAAAAAATGTACATGGTTTTACGGCGGACTCGCTAATTGAGTACCTACGCGAATTAATTATTCATGATAGATGTGTAATCGAGCTAAGATGCGATGTGAGGAGATCTTGAAGGACGACCGCGTCGGCGTGGCGCGGAGTTTGTGTCAAATAAACAAGTGGCTTGTAAACAAACTAGGACAGCTTAGGCTAACACATGCGCAACGCCGGCTCATCAAATCCTAATTGCTACCACAAAATTATGCATTCAACGATGCAGCGCACCCGTACCTAACCCAACCCGGTGTATAGTGGCGCGCGTGGCAAGCCAGTCAGCCAGCAGGTATACAAACAGAGTAGGCAGAGAGTCTCAGTCCTTTGCACCTGACAAAATTAAAATAAGCGAGCTCGTCTCATTTTCATTCTCATTAGTATACAGAAAACAAGTGGACTAGTAGTAGCTGTTCCTTCGCTCGACTGACTTCCTCCGCGCGGACCGCGCACGCTCCCCCCTCTCTATCTCGCTCTTTCTCTTCCTCGCTCTCCGTCTCTCGTTTGTGGACCTTTCTTACATTCATGGGGGTAGGGAATCGCGCATAACATTAAGACGGACACCTTCGCACCTCCGGACCGCTTGACCGCTACTAAGTAAGTCAGAAGTCGGGTGAGATTCTAGTTAGAAACAAAAAACCCCCAACAAATCAAACTACCAACTCAATCGCGCATGTCACGCTATAACCTTGTGGAATCTTGATTAAATAAGATTTTGAAAGGATGTTGAAATTCCAAAATAGCACGACGAAACATAAAAGTATGCGAAACTGCTAGCGTGATAAAAGGAAGCTAAAAAAGAATACAGTGAAGTGAACTCGAAGGCTATCGCGTCAGCCCCAGGTCCTAGCTGCCGGTGAAGTGTGTGTCTCAGTTTCGCAGAACGCCAATCGCGACGGGGCCTTAGGGCCCTTGGTTAGGTTCGTGGGGATCGAAGAGAGCCGGTCTTTCAGCCCGAATCCACGAGCCCCCTCGAAGCTGGGTCAGCCGGGTTGAACCTCGTGAGTGTGTCCCAAGCTTGTGCGTGTGGGTCAGTCAGTGATCATCGTCTGTAGCCCGGGGCGAGGCAAAGTCGCCACTCTGGTCCTGGACTTCTACTCGGTGGAGGAGGACCCGAACCGGAAAGCAGACGCGGCCTACCACGTAGCTCCGTAACAACGTGTGCGTGCGTGTCAGTGGGTGCGACTTGCACACGCACCAATTATGGCGGTTCACGAGTACCTCCACCAAAAACACTTTCGGGTAACACCACATTTTCAAATTTGTTCAAATTAATTCAATCGACAAAGCGAGGATTCTATTACTCTACCCGCGGTCCAACGATTTCGAATCTCTAATTTCTCTTTGAATTCTTTCAAACACTTATTTAGGTTACAAATTAGCGATAAAAGAATATTTTAACTGACAATATAACGTATTTCAGCGATATAACAACGTTTCAGTTCGAAACTGCATCTCTTTCGCGCCATGCTGTGACGTCAATGTTCGGTATAACGAGCCCGCCATCTAGCGACGTCTGTGAAAACCCACTGCTCACTTTTCACTATCTATTAGAGGATACGTTGAGTTATTCAAATAGTGGTACAATCCCCGAAGGGGTCTAAATCCAACAAGGAAGAAGAAGAAGAAGAAGAAGAAGAAGAAGAAGTTATTCAAATTTGAATGTCGTCACTTTTAAGGGAACCAGTATAGCGTGATTCAATCCAAAGTTCATTACACACCGAAAAATTGACTTTTTCAAAAATTACTTGTCGTGAGGTTTCAGACACACGGTTGATCCGATTATATTTCTCGACGTCTCATTTTCTGTGGAGAGCAATCCTTCATCGTGTGAACAAGGGAAATTGAAGGAGAAAATTTTTGGACCAAGTTATCAGCAAAAGAGTGACTAGATTGTCGCTAAATTTCGATAACTGACCATAACTTGTTACAGGATTTTTTTTCCTCAGTTTCCCTGATTCGGATGATGAATAATTGCTTTCCGAAGAAAATTAGAAGTCGAGAGACATAATCGACAAGTAAATTACAGGTGATTTCTAAAAAAGTCCATTTTTCGATGTCTAATGAACTAATGAATTCGAAAAGTAGAATATTATAATGAATTTTCTCGATTCTTTTCATTCCATTTGTTGTCTGCAGCTACTAATTTATGGTATCGTTGTGATCTCGAGATGACAAACCACTCGGAAAGTTTCGACATCAGCGTATTCGGTATGAGAAAGCGTTAAATCGGTACACCTGTGGAAGGTATTGTCCAAGCAAGTAGCAGGCGAGGATGTTTGTCCAGCTATTTAGGTAGTTTTCGGGCCGAGGCACCCTGCTCTGTTCTAGCCATCTCGCAATCCATCAATATTTGTTGAAAAAATTATATAAAATTAACACTTAACAAATTAAATAAATGCCAGCGGGGCCCATGCCTGCTCTCGTGTATATACGTATATATTATCTGTAAATATTACGTTGATAAATATTTTTGCTTCTGTGAAAGAATCCACTGTTCCTTCCCGGTCAACCTCGCAAGATCTTGCTTCGACTAGCAAGAGGACCCCAGAAGTTCGACGTTTACCGGATACACCTGACATCGAGTAACTGTGCGACTCTGACGACTCGCTAAAAATAACAGGTCTCTTAGGGCCAACGCACCGCGAAAAATCAGCGTTTTTATGCTAATTCGCGTCACTCACGGCGTGACTATAATTTATAACCAGTAGTCTCGCTCTCGCGACTGCACCGAACCGTCGTCTTCTTCTCACCAAGAGTCTGTAGTCTTGCCGTTAAACGTTGGACGTATATTATCTCGGTGAGAGTGCAGTGATTAACCCGGGGCCTTACGTTCGCTGTGATCTTGCAGTTGTCCCGATGCGCACTCGAGGAGACGTCTTAATCGGTGCTAATTAGTCACTCTTTTTTTTTCGACCATCTATACGACATACTGGCTGATCGCTTTCGAGAAGAAAAAAATTACGTAATTTTCAAGTCTCGTACAAAAATTTCGTAATGTTTATGTCCCTTTCGACGGGGCTTTGTCCAAACACCTCAACGGACATCGGCAATTGACGCAATTACTTATACAACTGGTAGAAGCGAACGTTGTTTGATCATCGCACACCTCTTGTAACGAAGCATTTTCATACGACGATTGCGGATAAATGTTTGTTAATTTTTATTTTTTTTTCATTCCTTTGCACTTTCTGTCGATCCGGGTCAGAGATTCTTAACGGTCACGGCGTTTCACCTGGTGAGTGAATCTGAACTACTGCGACTCATATTCTAGTTCCGATTCGTCCACCAGAGGTGATATTGACCAGAAACGAGTATGAAAGCTTCTTTAGCTGTTCCTAAATCGGCATTCTCAACGTCTGAGTGGAAGACCGGAAAGTTCAACATCCTAAGAGCAGCGCGGATGCAATCTGAACCTAATTTACACTTTTCGAGCATACACACTTCGAGACGTATCTTATCCGACTTAAAATCTACTGAGCGACAAATTATCAGGTGACAAACATAATCTTCCATAAACTTTGAACATTATGACTTGTTGCGTTGCTCATTTTTTTCCCATGTGGCAAATCCTCTGATAAATGAAAAAAAAAACTTTATAAGATTCACGGACGTAACACAATTATATTCTTCGAGAGCAAAGGAGGCGAGTGTCTCGAGGATCAGAGAGGTCGCCCAATATCGAGAGTTCGTACGGGTCCCATGATTCAGAGGCTGCAAGGCTCCAGCTTCTGTCTGGGGTCCCACTCTGCAGGTGTGTGCGTATGAGATACATACGTGCACAGCTCTACCCTAGCCCCACTCAGAGGTGGTTGAAATAAGTCAACTCGCTTTTATTCTTGTCTCTCGGGTATTCTTTATGGCGACCAGGCCCTTGTTACTATATTATATGCAACAACGTACCTACAAGAAGCAAAGGGCTACAAGTGAGGCCCGTGTTCGGGGCCTTACTTATTGGACAGTTTACACGCCGCGCGTTTTCATATCCCTGCGAGTCCTCGCCCTCTCGGTATCGTAGAGACTCAATTCCATCGTTCGGCCAATCGCCGTGCAGTCAAGTCCAATACGAAATTACAAGCTCTGTATTTGTTAAATTTGACCATAAATCAAAATCTTGGCAATAACAAATATTTTTGCCAAGTCTTTGGTACTTGATGCTCGTTTTTTATCGCGCGAGTGACGCACGTTAGGTGAAGTGAAATGATTTTTTATTTATTTTTTCTCTCTCTCTCTCTCTTTTCTGTCTTGTCAGTCACTCAAACGTTGACGACTTTTGGACTTCACCCCTCTAAAGTTCCAGTACTTTCTAGCAACTGATTTGCCGCTCTCTCTCTCTCTCGATCTTAGGGCGCTGCGGGCGACTCACGCGAGTAATTCACATGGAATTACGATCTAATAATATATGCATGCGGAGTTTATTTCACCCCTGAAAAATTGGTACACGAACGCAGGCCTCACTGGCACATTGTACCTGTGGTTAGGTATACATACCTGCTATATAACGTTGAGAAACGGTTCAGCCGTCCGTTTGAGTTTGCATAAAAATACGCGGTGATTGGGTACTTTAGAAAATTTACGACCTATAGATTACCGCCGACTCCTTATACTTAACGCGGAAACAATATCACCGTAAACGAACTAACACCCGAGGGGCGTGAGGAAAGTACTGTAGCCGAGGATCGAAGTGCGAAAAATTCGTATTTCGGTAGCTGACATCGTCACAAATTTATTCACACTTCGGGCAAACGAATTAATATTAATGCGGATAGACCAACAGGTGAAAATTAAACGGGGACGCAAAAGTGCTGCTTGCGAAAGTAACGAAAAGTTTTCAGGACCCCGGGCACTTTGTGCACGTCGTTTAATGTTCAACACCGAGTCGACACTCAATTTCTCTCGACTAGAATATAAATCCAGCCGTGCACATGCGCGAAACAAGCCCGAGGGCGGAAAGTAGATCGTACGCTCAGTGCGCATGTGCGAACTTTCCCTTCACGCACGCTAACAAACCGATTTCGTTCATTTCCTGTGGAAAAAGCGCTGCGTACGGAGATTTATCAGACATCGTAATACTCGAAACTGAGGACTTCCAGGTTAAGAAGGACTCTGGGGTCCGTCGCGATGATTATCGGATATATGGGGAATTGAAAGGGTGTCTAAGGAGGTGTCTAGTGCCACTCCGCGGGCGGGGGAGCCCCCCGCGGGGCAACGGTCGATCCTGGTGCCCCGGGACACCCACCCCGAGTTAGATTGGTCCGTCGATAGCCCGTGGCCACCTCGAATAATAGGTTCGGGGTCCTCGTTGTGCGCCCTGGTTCGTGGTGGTGATTGCGGTATACTGCAGTCCGACGTCCCGGTCAGGTGCAGCCTCCGATGGCTATCTGCTAAGTCGCTATCAATCACCCGGTGCGTGGCGCGGGATAAGAAGCGCTCGTTCCTTCGGGCGGACGCCGGATGCTGTCCCAGGACCGGCCCGAAAACCAATCTCGACTAAGCAGCTTTGCTCGCGTGATAAATACCGAACTAATGGAGAAACCGCGCAATTCCGACTCCGGCAGTGCCACGAACGATGATCAGACATTGTCGAACGTTCGGCTATCGCGAGATTCTCGAACCCGGGATGATCCCTCCCGCCCCCACAGTGGGGATCTAAGAACCACGCTCTTCGAGGAGATGAAAAAATCTCCGATCCAAAACCTGATATCTACCTGTTGGCCGCGGAGTGGAAGGGCAAGATGGGACCGAGCGAGTACACGCGCTGTTGGAATGCTCGTAAAACTGTGAAACTTATCCACGCCCGATCCCGAGGTACCCGCTGCACCCGCTGCACCCGCGGGAATCGATGATTTTAATTATCTCCGCTGCAGTGTCAAAACATCGGAATTCGACGGTCATTGATAATCCGCCATGTGCACATGAGGCCGGCTCGATTTTCCCGGCGTGTGTAATGGGCGGATTCTTTCTCTCTCTCTCTCTCTCCGCTATGGATACTCGTCCGAACACCGTTAACCCGTGTTCTCATGGCCAATGCCGAGGTGAAAAAACAAAATGGAAAAAAAATGGAAAAATAAAGGAGGTAGAACACGTAGGTATTTTCTAAAAACGGTGCCTCGGCTGGACCCAGCCTCTCTCTCGCTCTCTCTGACTCGCCTAGGCTCTCTTCCGACTGGTCCGTTCGCTCGTTCTCTCGTTCGTTCTTTCGTTCGGTTACCAAACTGGACATAAATTAATCCCGTCAAATGTCCCCATTCGTTACCGACCCGGGCCCAGAGACCGCTAAGCAAGGTTAATCTTAACTTATAGGTATGGGGGCCTTGCGTAAGCCACCTCGACCGACCGCCTGGTTGCTGCTGCGCCCGGTACCGGCGTGGCTTCCAGCGATGCACCTGAATAGCCTATTCCTCTGCCTCGGCGTATCGTAAGTGGGCCGAATTCTGACGTGTCATGCCCACGGTCGTTAATAACACTGATTATCGGCTATTATCAATTTTCGACAATTGCGGGACGATTTAATTGATACACCATGAGCTATTGACAAACCCTGTCAACCCCTTCGACGATTGAGACGAATCGTGAATTATATCTCGAAATTGATCATCGAACATCATTTCTGTCCACAGATTAGGGTAATTGACGCATACACCGTCATCTTTATCCATAAGCTCCGAGAGGATCGACGCCCCTCGTCCCTCAAAGACGAGGAGCATAAGCATTAACCGCACCCTGAGCTATTGTTTCGTTATATTCGCGCGGGGGTGCCGCGAAACCAAACGGGCCACGACTCTGGCATAGACCAAAGTTATCACGGTGGCTATAAAACAATACTATAAAGCAACGGAGGAGGGGAGGTTGCCCGCGAAGAGGCAGCGCGCGAGGGCCACAGCATATTGTGGTTATTGTTAAACTAATCCACAACGAACGGGGGCTGCTGCTCTTCCTCCGTTTCACTGTTCGACTGTATCGTTGACTATGTGGTAGCTAGTAATCATTAATGTGAAATTCAATGAGAAACTGCATGAACAAAATGATCAGAAATCACCTGACATTTTTAATTTTTTTGTATCAAATTTTGATACTGGTCATTTTTATCAATTTACGATGATTTTGGCTCAAATATTGCGAAAAGTGAATTCGATGATTCATCAACTGAATTTGAATTGAATGAAAATTTGAACCAATATCATCCTGAAATAATGAAAAAATTTGAGTCGAATGAGCCAAAATTAATGATAAGTGGTGGATTATTCTATAAAAAAAAAAAAATTGAAGTGTAAATCAGTCCAAATCACTATTCTTAAAGAAAAATCGAACAATTTGGACTTTAATCAGGATTATTTGTTGGAAGTGGAGAATTCTCGAATTTTATAGTTACAAAATCGTTGAACCAGTAATTTCTCAAACTTTTTTTCAACTATCGAAATTAACTCCAATTGATGGATATATAGCGTGATTCCTAGTTCCAAAAAATTGCAAACATAATTTCGAGTACCATTCCCAATCAATTCTCTGAAAATTCCGATAGTCCCCTTTTATGGATCCATTGGGCAATGAGCCGATAACGTAGCTTGTAAGAAGATGATCAGTCGGTGGATTCGGTGGCATTAGAATGAAAAAAAAGGAAAAAAAAATCTGTTTGAATATTCGAAAGCGTGTACGGTATAGGTGCAGTGTACCAGAGAGCGCATACTATTTCGCCGAAATCTCCCGGGGTGTCTCGCGATTTATGCAAAATGGTATACGCGGTACTCCCGAGGGAGGAAGAACTCCTCCACAACCGGCGCTACCGCCACGCTGGATTTCACCCTCCTCGTCAAACACGTGTGTTGCAACGTGAAACGGCAACGGCGCCCAAAATACTCGCGGTAAAACGAAACGAAATCGCGAAACCGGAGCGAGGGGGTGGATGCGGGGGATGAGAGATAGAAAGGGGCTACCCTCTACCCTCTACCTGCACGTTCCCTTCCCTCACCAAGAACCGGAGGCTTCAACGTTCTGATATACTGCCAACAACCCACACTAACTTCACCCCCGGATCTCTTCGGCTCTGGCGCGCGACGGCCAGCGACAGTTTTTTAATTTGGCGGAGATAACGTCTGCGAAATGAGTTACGACCCCGGGCCCGGCGCTGGCGCGGGAAAACTCTTTGGTTAATATATGAACTCGGGGCGACGGGGGTGGGGGGATTGACGCCGCCACGCTGCACGAGATATTACACCGAGAGAGGGGGGCCAAGTTTTCGGTCCTACTGTAACTACCGCAGACTTATCTCGAAGCTAGGAGAAGCGTCGGAGACACTCGACTATAAAGTTTAAATTAACGCAACTCAGGGCACAATGAACGTGAAACGCGAAACAATAAACGGGATTTAGGAGATCAATTAGACGGGATTTTGATACCGTGGAGTGAGTTACGGAACGGGATAAAAAAAGTTCAATGTTGCATTCGGTGAGATATTGTGATGCTTTCTGAACGCCGTGGCGCACTGCCACTGTGCGGTATGCGAGACCGTATGATTGAGAGCCTGTGGATCATTTAATTTAATTACTCACCTCGTGGGGGTTAATAGAGCAGATAAAAGTGGCAGTGGTCGAGATGGATATAATACTACTATGCTACAGGCAGCGACAAAAGTTGGCAAAAAATATCAACAATTACGAACTAACTATAAAGAAAAATTGTTCAATCTCCTATTTTCTCACAACATTATCGTATTTTTTACTTTTTCAATTCAAAAAAAATCATAGATCACAAGACCGATTGAAAATCACAAAGTTGTGACGTCACTCGTGCTGAGAGATTGTCCATTATATAACCTCTACAATTTCCCAATTATTTCAAGTTTGGTTCACCAAAAGATAAAGATGAGGGCAAACTGAATAATCAAAATGAAGAATCGACTTGAAATTATTGTTCCGCATTGCAGGAAAGATACAAGAAAAAAAACAACTGCAGCAATAAGATGAGAGGAGAAAATGTGAAGCGCCCTTTAAATTTGATGGTCCCCTCGCACTTGGGGAACTCGGTACATACGTTGGAGTGAGATGTATCGTAGAAAAAGAGAGACGAAATGGTCGTTTCGGTCTCGCGTAGACCGATTCAATTTCATAAACCGCAACTGTTGCCTCTATTCAGACCTCGACCTATTCTAACAGTTAGAATCTCTGCTGTTTCACGGCGTTCCTCCACATATTGCGTTTTGAATCACGGATTAGTTCCGGCTGGGTGGCTCAAATGTTCTCCAAATTTCAACTCGAATTTCTATCCCTAATATATCTCCGTCTTTTTTTTCGATGACTGGTGGAAATGTAAAAAAAAAGAAAAACAGAAATCTTCGAATCACTATACGACGAAAGACGCCAGTTAACGACATTCATAAACTTCTACGAGGGAGGGACGGGACGATATACATATCACGTATGTGCGGGTACACCTACCCTGTCCCACACTGTCTCGCGTTACCTCTTTCAATAATTTTGACGGGCAGCCATATTAACAATATTCTGATGATATGGGAGACCGGGGAACATGGATGTCCCCGGCATTGTATGGAGATGAAGAAGGCTGGGCGACAATGACTCGGCCTGGATGGAGCCCTCCCGTTGCCGTGGTTCTTCTGGGTCCTGGGCACCTCCTCCGGACGGATGGACGAGACACGTGTGCCAGCTCGTGCCCATATGCATACGCTCACCCAGCCTACATATAATAGACTCGGGTATAAGACGCGCCGTGCGTGTCACGTGTCATCGAAGACGGACTCGGTGAAATTCGTTCATCGGGTACCTGTATGAGTTTTTCCTGGAGGAAATCCGGGGACACCGTCGCATTTCCTGGTGATTCTCGTCGTCTACGTCTAGGTTCCACCGGCGCGTTTTGAGGGGTGCAGGTTCGGCCTCGGCGTGGTCGATACTGCTAGGCTCGGGGGCAGGGACGGGGTTGTTTGGTAGGTAGATATAGCAGGGCACAGCCGAGGACCGTGTAGATAGAAGGCTCGCGGAGTTGGTAAACCGGTCACGTATCGCGCGCCGATGAATGGACCCGCCGAGTTGAACCCGGAGCCAGGAATTGGCTACTGGGCATATCGCGGGCACCTACCTCGCCTTATTCCTACCCCGAACCCTGACGAGCCTCGGCCACCCCAAACCGTACCAGAAATTACTTGCAGCGGTTCTCACCGGGGATCCGGACTCGGAAAAATCGAATCTTACTCCACACCGTGGATCGGAACAACCGTTATCTGCCAATGAGGAATGAATCTTGACAATTCTCGTGAAGCTTGGCGGGGCCGCAGTAGTTTATGTTACGATTATCCATTTCGGCTGGCTCAAATACTAATGCCGCCCCCGTGTCAAACGAAACACTAAAGATATCGCGTTGCCTCGCACGAACGATATCCTGAAAGCCCTTCTCGATTCCGGACAAAATTTTATCACCAACCCGTGGAGTCGAGGCTTTTAATTCATGATCCAATACTTCGAACTCGAATATAACCCAAAAGAAGAGGCTTCAAACCGATGTCGACTTGGGTTCGAACCCTGCAAAAATTTGATAAGGATGGCCTTATCAATCCTCCTACACAATGGCTACCGAGTCAGTCTGAAAAATTCTGACTTTTCCCTGACCAGCGTTCATCTTCTGATGCACAGTGATCAGCTTTTGGAGTGTGTTAAGAAATTCATAAAGAAACCTGATTGGGCCTTACTAAAGTTAGGAATTTCAAGATAAGGTATTCTAATGAGGCCTCAGTTGGGTAGTACTGAGGAATCCTTGATAAGGAATTCCCAGATGTCAGGCTTCCTCATCAGGATTTCTTGTGGACGGCTCATCACGTTGAGGCTCAGTTGTACGAATCATTGCACGGTTCATAATGGCCTCAGTACAAATCGGGAAATTGTTCAGGCCTTTCGATGCGCGACCCGCATGCGAATCGATGTTTTTTCCATGAATCGTTAATCCTGAGAGTATACTCTGTACCATTGCGAATAAAATGGTGGAAGAGTGGCTTTCGCTCGGATCAATATAGCGGTCGAGGTATATGGGCGAGAATATCACTTGACAGAATAGCGCGTGAACATCATAGCTGGATATGATTTCTCGCTCCCTTTACGCTCAGTCAGTAACCCTCAACCCCCTGAGGTACGCACGCACCCCTGCACCGGGAGTTCCAGAGACCGAACGAGGTTGCGGGGTGTTGGGGGCAGAGAAGAGGGGGGGGGGACGCCAACGTACCCCTTTACGCAATCTAAAGCAAGCCTCTGATCTGCCATAAAGCCATTTCATAACCCATCCCAAGGGTTAACTACCGCACCCCCCAAGCTACAGACTTTGGAGTCGCCTCCCGTATCCCGTGACGATCCTAGCACCCCCGCAAACCCATTCGCGTCGTACCTCTATACGGAAACACTTGATTTCATAGAGCTGATAATCTCGGGGAGATAGTCAAGATGAATAGTGTTCTTGGTAAATTTTCGCATTCTTGGCAACGATATTGAAGAGTTTACTTTGATTTATTTTTGTGCATACGTTGCCTTTCAGCTGGGGTTGGTATCGTTTTTTTTTTTCTGTTCATTTCTACCCAGAAGCTCGGAGTCCCGAGTCAGCTCGGTCCCTCGTAATTAGTTGGGTTTCGTTTTGTCGCGGCGGACGTGAATAAATAAAAACACAAAAAAAGAGAGAACTGCATAAATCAGAAGTCGCGACGACGCCTGCAGCGGCAAACGGGATTGCACTTCGCTACAGTGCGCTAAGAAAGGGTTAAAATAAAAATATCCCCCTCTTATTCTCGTTAATTGCGTTTCGCAGATGCTGATTATTGCACGTACTTCTTTTTTCCTTCATACTCTAGTTCGCTCTGTTTTCTTTTTCTCTTTATTAACAACTCTCCGGACGTTATCATTCGCTCAACGCCCGTATTTTCGCAACTGAATCCTGCCGCGGACTATGATTTAAGACTCTCGCCTCTAATTAAAGCCCTTTCTTTTTAATTCAAACTCCCTCCCTGCAAAGGGTTATCCTACGTGCGCGAGTACTCGGTCGAATAATTATCACCGACGTGTCCGGAGGCTGTCCAGTACCTCGGTTTACTCGGACAACCGGATGGCACCGGGTTCGAAGATATCTGGTAAGTTCCATCTGCACTTTTCGAAGAGAGCGTTATTAATTGGCTACAAGATAAAACAGCGTTTGTCCCGTCGACCGTCTTCGCGGTTCGACCTGGACCCCCGCCGTTTACCTGAGATATGGGGCCACGCGACTCTTCGCTGACGCATATACATATCTCCGTGGCTATACGCATGAACGTAAATGACTCTACATAATCCCTCCAAAGGCCGTGTCACGGATGTTACTTCCACAAGCCTGACCATCCCTTCCTCGCCCACTTGTTAAGCCTCGGGTTGGTCGAGATGGGGAAAGGTATCGCCTTCGAGTTCTGTTCGACATGTCTCAAGAATCGAAATTCCATCGGATGAACCGGTGAGTCTTCGGACTCGTTGCCGTTTGGACGGAAAATATGATGGTTAGAAAGTTACTCTGGGTTTTTTGTCTTTCATTTTATACGTTCGTTTTATTCAAATCTCCAGAAGACAAATTGGCAAATGTCATTATACATATGCGAGGCTGAGGAATACACGAAACCCACTTAATCATCCCGCAGCTGGAAGACCAAATTTATCAAAATCGTGTTTACTCTTTATGTTTGGCATCTTACGCGTTCAAACATGCTAGACTAATCTATGGTTATTCTATTTTTGACTAGACAAGTTTTATTACGGTAGCAGTGTGGATGTCAATTCTTATCGAGGGGACTCTAGTACAGCGTGATTCAACAATTTCGACATACTCCAAAAATCACACATCAGACACACCGTTGAATCGATTATCTCATTTTCTTCGGAGAGCAATTCTTCATCATGTGAATGAGGGAAACTGAGAATGAAAAATCCTGTGATAAGTTATGGTCAGTTATGGAAATTTAGCGACAATCTAGTCACTCTTTTGCTGATAACTTGGTCGAAACATTTTTTTTTCCAATTTCCCTCATTCACACGATGAAGGGTTGCTCTCCGAAGAAAATGAGTAATGTGTAATGAACTTTGAACAAGATATTAATGATTTTCGGGATATGTAGAATTTCTTGAATCATGCTGTACTGGTCCGCTGATGCAAAATATGCGTCCACTGTGAGGAAGGTGGCGATTTTTTTATTTCCTTCATCCTGTACACCCCGCAGTAGGTATAATGTTCTTACGTCCATGGGGCACAGGATGCAACTAGTCATTTATTTTCATACGCTGCAGTTTTTGTTTTATTCTCCAGGTCCACGATGTCGATAGCGTATCTTGTAAATGTTTAGCGTTTTGTTTATTTTCTTTCTTTGAATTTGTTTTTTCGTTCTGTTTACTTTTTTCTTTTTCATATCTGTTTTACCGCAGAGGAGTACCGCCGCTATATGCCCGTGCCGTACGCTATGAGAGTATAAGCCATAGGGGCTAACAAGGCGATTACTCATGCCGCCTGCAAGAAAAAGAAGTTACAAGCGGGTTCGAAGGTTTATTGCGGCAAATGGCGAAATTTGTACCTTGCTAACGATCGCCGCTATTTTTCTTCCGCAAGTTGCTATTCCAATGCAGCTGGTATCCGCAAGCCTACTCATGTATGACTTGATGACATACCTTTTCTTCTTTATAAAATGGGTCGCGCTCGTGCGTGACACTATCAAACATGATGAGGTACAAACACTTTACCATCTTCGGATGTATCATAACCGTGAATAAATTTAAACGGTTGTTGGTTTTGAAGAACTAACAAGTGTGGTGTTTTTGTGTTTCATCGAATTATCACTTTATGGGAATCGTTTGCGGTAATCTTTATAAAAATTCGGAGGACGAGCATCGAAAGACGGTAGGAAACCTAGCCATTATAGCCGCGTGTCCCGAGGGGTAATCAGTAATCGCGTATAGGAAACTGCAATTTGGTAAAGTGCTTAGGTCCGTTTTTGTCCCGGGGTCAAATCTGCGAGACGGTCAGGTTATAGTCGCGTTGCTGGATGCAGCCAAGATACCTTCGAGAAGGTCTAATTAGATTTTAAGTGAGAAATTGGAGCCGTAGGCAATTTTAAGGAAGCTGAACATCGCTCTGATTAATATCATTATATACCCATGGTGCGTTCGGTATCCACCGATCTTGAGCATCCAGCGCGAATAAACTGGTTCAGCTAGCTGAGAATTTGCGAGTTTTCACAATGCATACCTGCGGACTCTGAGTCTATATTTATAACATAATACATATTATAGCCACTCGAGGTTGGGATCGGGCCGATTAGTTGTGCTAATTTTTTCTCCATTATACCCATTATATGAGAAATATTTGAAAATTATATTGCACCACCCGGTCTTCTTCGGCCCCGAGGTATTGTCTGGCCGAGAAATTCCTCCGAACTGCGCAAGGAATAATTTTCAGATAATTATATTCCAGGAGTGAGGGCGAGCCAGTCGCGTAATTGATGAACACGTGGGCCTATGTTGACTAGACCAGAAGTAATCTTCACTCTCGATCTCCCGTCAAGGACGAGGATAAGCGTTTTGAGTGGCATTAAGTTATATGACTTTCGGCGTGGGCAGTTATACCCGCGGTGACCTCGCGCCGCTGACCAGGATTTGATTCAAATCATTTTTTCGTGACAGTTATGAAGCTAATTTGAGATTCAACCGAGATCAGCTGTGTACAGAAGAATTAATTAATTATGGTATCTTTTTCACGGAGAAAATGACCATAGAGTGATTCGGAATTGAATTCCACGGTCTCAAGGTCGTGGCTGACGGGGAGAGATCAAATTCCTACAGGTTTCTCAGTCTAAACAATTTAACAAATGTCTGATATAGCGCTATAATGATACCTCTCATGATATCCAAAGATTTCAATCAGCCTTCTCCACTGACAGCTCCGACAAATCATTCTCTCTTTGATTGACCGAACTGTGTATCGTTTCAAGCTATTCTCTCTAACGAACCAGCGTCAAGTTATTGCGGCACCTGTTTCATTAATTTCTCAACGCGGGGAGCTCGAGTGGGGGAATCCAGTGGTAGAAATTCAAACCACCCTTCTGGAAGCTCTTTTCTGCACCGTTTTTCTCACACCTTTCCCAATGACCGAATGGTACCGAGATGGGAGCCGAGATCTTCCATGACGGTATTTCTCGTAACCCTTATTCACCCGACATCGTATTACTCGGCTGCAGTGTCCAGTTTGACGGGACGGTCCATACAAAACACTGACCGTTGCAGTCTACACTCTGGGAAACTAGAGAGCACATTTGAACCGAGGTGCACTTACACCATCATACTCCCCGCTTACACGAGCAAGATTCTCAACGGCTGCAGAGCTGGACCGTTTCGGGAAGCTGCAACGCAGTCAAAACTGGAACTCGATTCCAAAACTGGATTTCTGCGTCTGGTGTTTTTCACTACCGACTCGAGCCTTGACCAACGGCACAATACGGCACATCGATCGTTAACAGCTTCTACGAATGTTACCCAGATGAAAGTGTTTGTGATATTTGGTTGATAGTTGATCGGAAAGGATGTCGAAGGACAGCTGGCCTATTTGAAGAAGATCGAAGTGCAGATTGTCGATAAAACGCTACCCAGACTGTTACATAACCGACATAACCGTAGTGTCTTGTTTTCTTTACGACATACCGGCATTAAAACTGTCAGTTTCTAGTCACTCGAAGTGTCCTCACGTTTAGAACAAGAACCCAAAGGAAATGTTGACGCTTGAACGGTCCTCGGTGTTGGTATACCGACTGCCCATATACCCGTGGACATATGGGTAGTCCGTGTCCCATACAGAGTTGATGTAGGTACGCATCTACGTATATAGACTTCATCGAACAGGTTTAGTGAACCCTAGAGCGAACGACGAAACTGTGCAGCAGGAATCCCTATCCGGTACTCGAGGCGTTAGGAGAGTTAAATAAGATAAATGATTTTTGCGAATCGGCGAAACGAAGCGTGCAGTTGTTCCAGACCCCGGGACGGCTGCGGGACTTCGAACTTGAAACTCGAAAGTTTCAAGTCGGCTGGAATAGAAATCTCGGAGAGAAGAGAACGAACCAACTCCTAGGGAATCGGGGAGAGGAACCGGTCCAGTTGGATCACACATCAGGAGGCACCCGCTGGCCATGCCCGAGTCTCTGCATCCTATCCCGTCCTCTCCATACCTTACGCTTATACCTCTGACTGGGATGGTGTAGGGCGGTCGTCCGGAGCCGAAGCCGGCTGTCCCGTGGCCACAATCTACCTGCGGGTATTCGTCTCTTGGTCAAACTATCCCTAGCCTTCAAATATATGGGAGGCCACTCGAAACGAGTTCGCTGGTCTCTAGTGACGCTGGGTTGGACTGAACTAGCCGCTTTTTTCAAACTGCAGGCAAAAGTTTATACCGATTCAAGGAATTCGGGGCAAGGTGAACCGGCACACGCGGAGTGACACCGTTACGCGTCATCCTCGTCTTGTAACCAGCCGTTCAGTTCCAAGTCTAAATTGCCAATCCCCGATTTCTGAACGGGATTAATTCAGATTCGTATCTATATGACCCAGCGTCCAACCGAGTTCTCAGTATCCGTGATACACGTAAGAAAAAATAAATAAAAAAGTGGACATCGCGTTGAAAGAGCCCCTAACGCGTCATGTCACCGATGACGACGTCGTCCTGGTATAAGAGAACGTCGCGAGCCACACCGATGATGTATCACTCGGGGATGAGGAGGCGCCGACCCTTTTTTTTCACGTCTTTCTTTTTCCTTTTTCCAAACTTTTCAACACGCCAGAAAAAAAAGTTGCTTGTCTAGGCAGCAGCACCCCGGTATAGATGCCCCAGTGCTGCAGTTGTACCGGGTATAAGCAGGCACTGAGCTAGCGGGATCGATTATGTAATTATCTGTTGGTTGCGCGACCAATCTGTCACCATTAGATTGCGGTTGAAAGTCTGTCATCTGGAAAAGCGGACCGTGAACGACTTTACGCACCTTCATTGGGGCGTGAGAGATATTTTCCTTGGTGTTAAACTGTCTAATGTCTCACTGTTATAGTGCTGCGTTCAACTCAAACACTGGTTTGATCATTGCTGTGGTTTATCCACACAGAAGTGTCAAATTATCTATTAAATCTCCATATTCTAGCGAGGAATAGTTTTAGAGATTCGCTCGCACAGCGTAACCTACGTGCGTTAAAGATCAGCTGTACATTTGTGGAACCCTACAGCGTCTGAAGGAAGCCGTGACTGTCGTCAGCACCGGAGGATTACTTCCCCCTGACCTCGCTGCCTTCGCCATCATCATCAACGGCTCCGTCTCCGGTCTCTTCGGCTAGCGTCACTAGCCGCTTTTCGTATCACCTTCAGTCACCCCTTTGCTCATTGCCCTTGATAAATTCTTTCGGTAAAAAGCAGCCAGCGAGCACCTAGCCGCTTCCTTTGAAATTTTGATCTCTTTTGATCCGACAGAGGTTCTCAAATTCGAATATCCGGAGATCTGAGTCTGATGAATATCGACGGTCGCGAGGCGACCCTAATTGCAGTGCGGATATTGGCACGCTCCGTCGAATTATGCGAGGACTGAGGATACAGAATTGTTCGAATACCGTGAGATAAGGATCGGCTTGTTTCCGATGCTGCGGCGCAGTCCCTTTCTACAGCAGGTCTCACCGTGAGCCGATTCCGAGATCTTAACGAGACATAATTACATAGGAACAAAAAATAGACCAAATAGTATAAGAATGAAATAGGATGCGTTAGAAATAAATGACTACTGACGTGATAATTGTAGCTATTACCTCCCTTTTACAACGTATTCAGCAGTTGAATAGTGTGTTTACCTGTTAATCAAATCAAAGCACACAGACAGCCGCCTCAAACTCGAATCCATCCACACTGAATCCATGTCCACTCAATCAATGCAAATACTTGTTGGTGGTGATGGAACAAACATTTAAAAACTCTTCCTTACATCAGAGTTTCGTTTCATGGTCGTAACAGCCTTTGGTAAGTTTTCTGGGTCCAATGTAAGGACGTGTTTACCTGGCTGTTACACTTACTAGGTAGCTTGTGTTCGAAGGGGGGTCTCTGTTCGTCAGGTAATCCTGTAAGGCCCCCTTATTACGGTCCGTGGCTCCCATTGTCGGGTTGATCTTAACTTTTTCGGATTATAAACTGTTTTTTATTTGGTATTAGCTAGTTTCGTTATAGCCTCGGATACTTTGTACAGCGGCAAACTAGCGGCCTCCTTGTGCGTTGGGCGTCCCGCTGCGTACGAAAACCCGGGGCCCCCCTATAACGCAAGAAAACGAAATAGAGGAAATACCGGTTACGAGCTTTAAAACTATAAAGCTAATCAATTTTTTACTTTCATATATATACATATATATATGTATATGTAACGTAAACCTTATATTTGATTGACTAAATTCACCTTTCCCACGTGGATGGGGTCAAGGTTTACTACGGTACCCCGCAGACACTTAACAGCCTTCAAAACACGTATGAACACCTTCTAATAAGAATTATCAAACCCAGGAGATCTCCACCTCCCTGTCCATCCGATGAAACGAACCAACTCGACTGTGAGGAACCTTTCGTTTTGGTAGGGAAAAAAAATTTGACGGACTGAAACGACTGACGTTTTCTTTTAATTTCGAAACACAATTCCTGGAAGCTTGACGTGCCATTCTAGACAACAAAAACTGACGGAGGTTTCAGACTCGCGAATTTTTCGAATTTTTTTCTCGCGGTATTAAAGACGCGTGGCTGATGGCCAGAGTTGTTTCAGCGTCGCGTTTTTTTAGGTGTACCAGAGAGGTACGATACGTCCCCCGGCTAAATTTAAGCTCTTGCAGGCGGGCAGCTGCGATTCCCGGTCCACCCCGGAGTCTGGACCCCAACCCGGAGACCTGGTACTCGGTAGTCGCACGCACCGCACGTTCACGCAGCACAAAAACCGTACACAGAAGACTATAGATTTCGCACAATGCCACATTGTGACGGGTTCCACAAAGGCGATCAAACGTTGCGGATGAAATCGCCCCAAAAACGCTGAAATGCTCGATCATCACGCGGACGGACGATCCACCCGCCCGTCTCATCGGAGCCGTAGGCTTGTAACCACCCTAATACATGGCGCATTTGATCACCCGAAAGGGAGCGGCTCCTGGTCCGCTAATACGAGACTGACGATCGGCAATCGCGGCTCCAGATTCATCGTTGAAAACCCAAGTATCAAAATCGCACGATTCCAGGGTGTCGATGAAAAAACCGTTCGAGGAAGCTGGCTAATGCGACCGGACAACAATGCGGCGTTGCACGCGTCCCGCCGCGAATTCTTTGGATTTTTTTCAACTCTCCGGAGTAGAGTTTCAGGAAGGAATCTGAAATTTCTACACCGTGCAAAGTTTTTTCTTCTTCTTCTTCGTGTTAGTCCGGGGGTAACCGCTGTTCTTTGGTGATCGTTTTTTTTTTCTTTTTACTTCATTCTCGCGTTGCTTAATATTATATCTGGTGTTTTTTTTCCTCGTAGCAACGAATGTAGATGTAGAAATGGGTGGATGCGGGAAACGAGGATTTATAACGAGCCAAAAGCAGGAAATATCCGATAGTGATGGTGATGTTCGTTCAGATTTTCTCGCTCATTCGACCTTCGTGTCGAGTGGGGCGTTGGAGTTTAGCCGATTAAATAGTAGGTCTAAGCTGATCGATTGATTGACGAAATAAATAATTACCGCTTTCGAGAACGATCGAGTCAACCGACTATCCCATGAATATAAAATGATCGAGGTAGCAATATAGCGATTGACCGAGCCTGACTTAACCGATAATCGATTTGTCTACAAAATCACTTAATCAGACCCACTTAACCCTTCACTGGAGGCGTTTGAGCAATTGCGAAATCTGTTGCATCGCTCACGACTACATCGGCTACACTGTCCGCTGAGAAAGTTCAATAATCCGTACGCGGTAAGGACCTTCTCTTAAAATTAGCCGCACCCAATTTCTAGTGCGTGTCCGTTGTCACAGCTACGATCGAATCGCTAATGGACGCAACTATTCGATGGTGCAACTAATTAAACGCGAGTATCACCGTCGGCTTTTCAACCCAATGACAGCTACTACGGGATCGGATTAAAATGAAGAAATGCGACCTCGCCGGGTCTCGTAACGCACAAATGGTATCTAAAACGGATGTCAAGGGGTCAGGGTCACCGGTGCAGTTGATCTTGAATTGGATATTATTTTTAGCAAGTACGTGTTGCATGTCATAGGTCCGCGAGAGCCCGTTACGACCACTTATACCATCTACACGCGGTGAGGATTGTCACTCTCGTTGTTCTGGATTGCTATACAGGGGTCGGGTACGCGAGTAGTGCTCATGAACCGACATGCGCAGATCCTCGTCGAGCGTTGTTACAAAAAATCGCCAACTCCGTGTGCCATCGTAAAATCCGATGCAGGTGGACTGATGCAAATTTGATAGACTTTCAGGTATACATCAATGATATTCGGAACAGGGACTGCGATTAACTTCCGTAATGAATGGACTGAGGAGCATTGAGTACCTGCTAACGGGGGGGGGGGAATAAATATATGTAGGTACACAGTAACGAGGGGGGAGGGGGGCAAAGCAGAGTGCATGGGAGATCTACATATCTAACGTTTATTATGCTAACCTAGGCCAACACACGCCTGCATCAACAAGTGTTATATTATCATTCAAATAAAATGCTTTAATCTGCATACGTTTTATTGCTCTCTCGCGGCATACGGAATGTATGTTACACCGGCGCTCGAGCTTATACCCGCACACAAAAACAGTGTTCAACGAGCGGTCTGACGGTGCCGTATAGTTCTCTTGCTCCGTCCTGGATCCGCATATACATATACAAACTTTTCCCACAATTTTCTTCCTGCCAGAATTTAAACGATACTGCTATTCGCGATTCACCCCGTCCAGCAGTAAACATTTTGATGGCTTTCAACCGGGAAAAAAGGAAATGAAAAAAATTTCCAGCATGTAATTCTTGCAGTGGACTGCAGTGATATGTGCCAACGCAGAGTTTATAGCGACGATATCTCTACTCGGGCTGTAATATCGCAGTCAACGATTTGTCACAATTCAAGAAGCTTCGCCACACCGTAAACATGAGGACAGGTCGATCAATGGAAGACATACTATGCGAGTAACAGATCTCTGGGGATGACCCATCACAAGTTCATCTCGTTTCGGAGGTCATTTCTTATCGATCTAAGACCCATTACATGTTATTATAATTATATTCAATATTCTACAAGACGGACCCACGTGGACATGAATGCAGTGAGTGCCTAAAGACTGGACCAGTGAATCGCGGAAGTTATATACGCATAAAGATCAATTGGTAGAATAGATTAAGGGTTCGGCGGGTCGAAAGGGCCTCCGAAGAGGCGTGTCGGACGATTTTCACCTACGTCAAGCTACCGCACATCTCCTGGTCATGTATACCGAACAATGTTTTTCGACCAAGCAGTAGATCACAGTAGACGTTTGCCCTCAATTAACTTCATAAAGTGAAGTAAGGAGGCGTGCGCCCGTCCGTCTGTCTCTACGTCTGTCTCGTACCACGACGTGTGTACGTATTCGTCAAACCATCCTCTGGCTGTACCGCATCTCCGTATTGTCAGCGTGCAGCTCGACAATTGTGCCAAATCTACTACCGGGTGGTCAACCCAGTAATCGTAAATGTCGCATTGATATACATCTCGTGGTATCTAGAACGGTAACAGATGCAATCTCCACCATTTCCAATAACATGTCACGTGTCTGGTCCAAATGGGACGATTTTTAACTTCCTCAAAGAACGAATAGCCGCTCCAGAGAATTTCGAGAGCAATTAGCTTCCACGGTTTGTTATGAAGCGATATCTTATGTATGTCAGCATCGAGTTGATCCACCGCGTGCGAGAAAGGCCCAAGTCCATCGGGCTGCCCCGAAGCCCGGAGAGCCGGACCACCGGGATGCAGCAAGCGGTAATTACGATTCGAAGATAACTCGGATTCGGGCGATGCTCGGTGTGTGAGGTGAACATGTTTTATGATTAACACGCGCTGGAGTCTGGAGGGCGGTTTGCAACAATCATTACACAGGAATTAGACTCGTTATCACAAAAAGTGTATTGTGCAGGTTTCATCGAGGTCCGTCCGATTGACAGTCGGTTTATAATAACCGCTGTCGGCCACGCTTGTAAGTATCCGTGTATTTGTGAGTGAGTTTGCGGAGAGAAGGTGTTCAAGGCTGAAATTCTACCGAAAGCGGCTCGGCCGGTTGGGAGCTATAACGCAATCGGAGGTGTAAGATAAAAACAAAATTATTTTCAAGAAGGAAGAAGGAAAAAAAGACAAACTGTGCAATAAAACGGCGATAAAATCGGCATCAGGCCAAACCTATCGTTCCTCGAATGTTACGCGATTAATAACAAGAGATAACGCGGGCTGTCCGCCGCAGTTGGTTGGCTACTTGACCGCGCGACAGCTACTAGACTCCGACTCCGCTGGTACCTCGAGGTCGACATGATGCTGGCAAAGTACCCTGAATTTATACGCATAGTTGGAATCTGTTGATCTTGATGGCACCGGCTCGATTAAAATCACCGTGGCAGAGATCGCGTAACGGATGTGGATGTAATCATTGAACCGCTGGATTAACAGTACCGTACGAACCATAATGATCATTCATTAATTTTTTAATCGAATGAGAACTCTCATTTCGCGATAGGACATCAGCGATTTAGGCAGAGCGGTAAATAGACACAACACGAAGCTCAGACACGGTGTGAACAAAAAAAAAAAAAAACACTTTAAACGCGTTAATTGTATTTTAAAAGGCGTTACGAATGATCGGCACGCGATCTCGCTCGTTTTGCACTCCACGTGTCCGTGAGCACATGTTGTTTCTGCATAAATGCGGCACACGCCAAACGAACAAGCGGTTATATCACCTCCTTTGAAATCGGACAAAAATCTTCGATACAACAAAATTACCTGCAGTTTGGCAATTGAAAAATGAAAACTCCCCAAAAAAGGGAGGAACGGGATGGCCGTAAACTCGGGCCATATTAGCAAGGCGTGAAAAGATGCTGACACCGTCGCATTGATTTAATAGCCGATGCCCACACTAGGACCGTCCGGCTGTACGGAATAATCTCCCGTGTGAGTGTAAGTGCCTCCGTGTACATGACGCTATGCAAGCTACTCCTCCACACATTGAGGAAGGTATGAAGTATACCTTGGGTAAGTGAGGTTGGAACAGCGCGTGTGCGGAGGAAACAATTGAACGTTGTCCTCCTCTCTCTAACTTTTTTTCACCGTATATATTTTTCCTCTCTCTCTCTCTCAGTCTCCGAAGCTTAATAAGCACCGCTACCTACATTCCATTTCCGGTGCCATGACGTCACTCGACAATCCTATACTGTACACCAACGACACTGGCGTACTTGCTCGCTGGCTACTTAGGCGCTTTACCGTCGAACATGCCTCTGTACCGTATGCGGTGTCTGTCTACCTATCCAACTCTCTTCATGTACATAGCATATATTTTGGCGATGCAGATGCTCCAAGAGGCTATGGTATTGCTCCCACTCGAAACGGAGATAAGGTGCAAACACCTGCGACATTCTTTTTCAGAGGGACAAAGAAGAGTACGAGGGAACAAGAATTCCTGTATCGTATCTCTTGTCTTTCATTGGGTTGATGAAACATGACTTTTATTATACTCTTTTTAGCCGAATCTCGAAGATTCAGAGAATCAGAATATGACTTCATTAAAGAAACAAAAAATCTATCTGTTCACTAGAGGGACTATTAATCATTTGAAATCAGACAAAGCCACTTAGAAATGAGTAGAAATCAGGTGAAATTCTTCAAAATCACTTTGAGATGGTCGAAAATCAGCTGAAATTATACACCTGAAGTTCGATTTAATGGCCCCTCAAGTTTGCTATAACGATTTTGGGCTCCTTTTCGTGGGCTCTATTCTATTGTACCTTTGGAAATCACTTTCTCACCCACTTTGCGTCTGATAATTGAAGAAAAGCTTCACAGCGAGATTCTAGCGGTTCTACAAGTATGACATAATGCATGCCTGCAGATTCCGTAAAGTCGTGTCCTCGGTAATACGCCTCTTCAACGCCCTCGCTGAAAGCAATGCGCATAAAATATTGGTGAGGCAGGCAGCAGATCAATTGCGAAAGCGCGGAAATCAGTATCCGGCGGTCCGCACGCGCTAAACCACTGGTGCGAATGCTATATTCACGTGTACACTGAAAAAAAAGTATAGCGTGTCGAGCGAAACAAAGTTATGCTGAGAGCAGTCCGTTACTGTAACAATACGTATCGCTACAGGAGCAAAATGTATCGCTACATCAGCCGTATCATTCAAGTATACAAACGTCTGCTACTTTAGGTATACTTTCAGCTGGTAGGAGCTAATGTTTTGTACGCTGCAGTAGCAATGCTTGGTATAGCTGTAGCAGCGATACCGTGTACCTAGACGAGCGCGACGTACAGCTAACTGCGCAGGACTTCTCGCTGTGCGCGCGAGAATTCGCAGGAGATCACGCTATACACTGGTATTGCTGCAGAAGCTATTCCGCGTTCAGCTCCTACAGCGATACCGTATTCTTCGGATAGCTGAACTACGTCAGGCAGAGTTGTTCCGCTCGTACAGCTGAATAGTGGTTCGGGTATCGGAAGAAAACCGATTATAGCTCAGGCAGCCAGACTTCTTGCTATCGGAGCACAACTTTTTTTTCAGTGTATAGGTACCTGTATCTGTACCATTCGCATTGAGACACGATACACACGCGTGATATGTCTATACCCCAGTATACATTCACTCAGGCGGTCGTGATAGCCATAATAATGATCTCGGTAGGTGTGAACAAAATATCTATACAATCCCAGAAGACGGTGGCGGCCGCGGTGCGGTTCCGTCATAACGCGCATGACCGGATTCTACCCCCCTGTATATAACAGATTAGCGCAAGCGCGGAATCACTCTCACTCGCCACCCCCACTGAGATGGGGGATAGTGCCCCCCCCCCCCTCAATCCTTTGACATCCCTACCACAAAACCCCCCCTGAAAACAGCCAGGGCACCCCTAAGCGCGGTTGTCACGTACCGATATGGGTACGGATAGACGCGCATAGACGGGACCATATGACGATTTTACACGGCACCTGGTCCTCCACTAGTTTTATTTTATCCGTGATTGAAAAATTGTATGAAATTATCCTCGCCAGACAAAGATTGGAGTAGCACGAGGCGTAAAGATCGGCTATGACAGTTTTCAAAGATATTGGGTAGTTATATGGGTAGAAATTGACCATTGGGATAATCATCGAGCGGTGTATATTAAAATTAATCGTAAAACTGACCACGCAGTTCTTAATTCGTTGATAATTAATAACGAGCTTGGAGATATAAAAGTTTCCCCCCTTTGAGACGATTCTCACTTTCGTTGATTCGTAGCGATGATCATGATCACTAGAGTGGACGTTGATTGCGTTGTAGATAATTAAGATTTCAAATTATTACACCGACTATGAGAGCGCTGAGTCTGACTTCCATACACACGAATGGGAAATGCAAATTAATTGTAATCGGTCCTTTAATTCACACCGCCTCTGTGTAACACCGTATAGAATCCATTCGCGTGTATAAACTCGACGCGTTTACGACTCAATCTTCGACGTTCGTTAAATTTTCTTTCTTACTCTACAAACATCTACAACTGGCACGCGGTTGTTACAATTAGACGCACTTTACACGCGTCCGGTAGACCTACGCCTGGAGTCCACGGGCCCCGCGGACTTGCACACGTCATGCTTCGTCCGCATATTCTCTATCAACCCGGTTCCGCACGCGTGCTCGGAAAACCATCCCCCATACGCACACACGGGCCTGTACAAACTCGTGTACACGTATAATCGAACCTTTGCGGAGAGGTACACGCGTCACGTGCAATCAGATAGTGTATAATTAATATAACCCACTACATACTCCGCGGAGAATCTCGATCTCCGCATATTTTCAATCACCCAATGTTTTATCAGAATAAACAATGCGCGATCATCGTCGGATGAGCAGCGATGCGCTGTGATTGGCCCAATAGGTGGATGTATCAGCAATCACGAACGTAGTTTTTAGTATTGGTCAAGTTTCAGCGAATTCGTGTTATACGATCAATGTTCGTCAAAATTTGTGCATAAAGCGAGCTTTGAATTGGGAGTAACGAGAAGCTATGGCAGATCATTGGCAGAAATGATAAGCGAAAATTGGAGAGAACACTCGGCAGTAAAAACTGCCGCCTTCTTGGTGGGTTTACGACGATATAGTTAAGATATTCAATTTCGGGAAATTTTATAGGTTTCAGGTAAAGTTTAGGGCGAAGGTGACAAACGAAGGAATGTTTAGGGTCGAGGACGTAAGAAAAAAAAAGGCTAAAGCCAATGGATTATTGTATACTTTCATCTCGTTTATTAGTTAAAATTCAGTAGTAATTTAGTTTCTGCCATTCTAACAAAACGTTACCACTCGCCAGATTGTTTATTTTACGTTAAGTATATAAGTAATATTTTTAATATAATAATATACAAGGGGAGTTGTTATCGGTCTCGTGATGTTTGCGGGGGGTATCTACTATACGCTAAATTGAAGAGTTTAATTTTCGTTAATGTTGTATAATAATGGGTTCGGTGCCAATGCGTTTTCCTTCAATTTTTCAAAATACCGCATGCGGTATAAAACCGCGGTTCGAACCTCAGACTGATTTATATATATATATGGACTTTGCGGTGCGATTCCGATCTTTACTTTATTTGGAAAGTCTTACCATTGTTTTCCGAATCAAACCCAGTTCTAAGAAAACCAAATTCCTTCGCGCGAAACCTGCGGCTTCGGAACAGAGACCCAGAGACCCAAGACTATCCGACTAGATCGATCGATATCAGTTTTTTTTTCCTTCACTTCTTTTGCTCTATCGGTCTGAGATATTTTTGTTTTCGATTAAATTAAACTTTTCTTTGTTTTTTTACTCAGACAGCTTTTGAATTTATGTTATATTTTTTCATTTTCTAAATTAAACTCTTCAATTTGTCAAATATGTATTACAACTTTGTTTACATACTCATTTATTGTATTTCCATTAGTGTTTTTTTTTTCATTTATTTATTTACAAACAACAGTACGGCTCCTATTGGCTAATCACATTCACTTGGTTTCGCATCCAATCACATCGCATACCTCCACACTTATCCGCACACACGTTTTATTAAAATAACAAAAACCAAAATATGCAATAATATTATAATAACGAACGATCGACTCCAATTCACATGAATCAATTTTCAAAAATTTCTTGTTGTTGTTGTTGTCATTTTATTTTATTCCTTATGTATTTCTCTTACCATCAATCGTTATCTCTCACAATAATATAAACAAAAATATTACAATGTTTCTTTACCTTTAATAATTATAATAATTAGATAAATTTTTTTTTTTTATTTCTTAATTTTTCTTTAATATTAGGTTTGATTGGGGCCATGGTTTCTCTCCATTGGTTAATAAGTTCTCTACCACATTTTTTATTTTCATTTCTTTCCTCTCTGTCTCTCTCTCTCTTTTTTTACTCTCGTTATACAATTTCTTAAAATGTGTTTGGTCATTCTGATCCTCTAAGACTCCGCCACCCACCACCCATCATTATTACACATGCATACGCGGATTTTTGAATTAAATTTAATTATACAATTCGATTGAATTTGAAAAAGCTCTCGTATACGTATCACAACATTTTTATTTTTTTTTTCTTAATTCTTTTTTTCTTTCGTACACTATATACCTAGATATAGGATTCGGTTTACAACCTCAGATAAAAACAACAATCATCAATTAAACTTATACAATATCACGAACGTTGTTTGGAATGTAATAATTAGCATGCTATTACCTTGTTTCTTTTATTACCACACGAGAGGGGCGAAGGGGCGAAGGGGCGAAGGGAGGGGTGAAAATTTATATACGATTTACCATCATTCATATATAATAATAATAATAATAATAATAATAGAAAACAAATAAATAGTAGGCAGAGAAAAAGTAAATTTGATGATATTTTATCAGAGATTTAAAAAACGATATAGTAGGAATTCTGATACATGCATATATATACATATACATATATATATATATATATATATATATATATATACGTGTATATTTACATGGAACTTATTTATTTCAATATGTATAATAGGAATGTTATAGCCGCACCAACAAAATAAATAACTTTTTACTACCGACGGACACAGTCAAGAATCCCAACAAAAATTATACAATCCTACAATATTATTATTATTTTTTCTTTTTTATTCTTTTTTTTCTTTTTTTTTTAATAGTTTTGATTTCGGGGGCAGCCCTTGACGATCAGAAGAACCAACGCCACGCGTACAATAATAACACAAAAATTAATATATATATAAAAAAAAAAATAAAAATAAAAATAAAACCGAAATCGCGCATTTTCCACCGCCATATTGAAACAATTGTTTTTTTTTTTGTTTTTTTTTTTAAATTCATTTATTTATTTTATTTCTTCTTATTTTCATCTTCTTGCGTAATTCTTTTTTCAATCATCGAATAGTTACACTACCGTCAACGGGACTTCACATTTTTTCATTTGTTTACACAATAATTCTAATATATACAGAATTCAGAGAACCGTTTTTGTATTTTTTTGTTTTTTTTTTTGTTTTTTTTTTTTTTTTGTATTTTTTTTTTGTTTTTTGTTTTTTGTTTTTCTTTTGCAATAACTCAAAAATAAAATAATATTAATATTACACAAATATAATATGGAATCCGGGATCAGATTGCAAATTGAGAAAATAACGCATTTCATCGTATGTATGTACTTCGTATATAATATATCGACGTACCAAGTCCTCGCTACACCATCTACTAAGTCCGTGGGAAGTGCTAATAGCTAGTACAACCTCAAACGTGACTGAGGCCCGTGTTGTCGTATTTTAAAACGGCGAGGAGAAAATAAAAGAAATTATAAAAAGTTGAAAAAAAAAAAAGGAAAAAAAGGTAAATTCGTCCCAAAACCTGTAAGAGCGAAGAAGTTTGGGCAACGGTACCGTCTCGAATTGTCAAAATTACCGTGACGTCTCCCTCCCCGTATACGAAATAAACGTGTACCTACGCGAAACTTAAACAGCGGTAATTGAGTCTAATTGGAATTTATTTTATCACGGATTTTTTCTGTATCCCATTATTATTCACGCGTGAGACACGCTTGTTTTGGTTTTGTTTTTTTTTTGTTTCTTAGATTTGAGGAGAATTTGCAATACCGTGAAGCGAAACCCGTGACTATCGGAATCACGTACGTGTACTATATGGGAATGGAGCGGTAAATTTCTCATCTTGCATACCGTCCCGGTAATAGAATAATAAAATGTTAATAATAATATATCTAGAATCTTTTTCGACATCTTTGTTATATTTTCTATACTTACTTTATACAGAAGGGGTTTTCGTGGGAGGGGGTCGCTAAGTCGCTCGTCGATTTGTCTATTTTTTTTTTTTGTCTTTTTTTTTTTTTGTTTTGTTTTTTTACTCGACGCGCGACGCATGCTCACTTAACTTATTAGTTTTATGTGGTAAGTTATTTACAGTCCATATTTACTTATATTACATCATTGGCCGGTCGGTTTGCCCGTGTACACAGGCAAGACCCCCGGCGGCACTCCTACGTACGTTAAAACGACATTCGAACCTTTTAGATCATCGAAAGTCCAGAATCCAGAATGAAAACTTCTGGATTATGAACCTAGCGATAGCCCGAAAAAGCTCGCACACACTCTTGCGCGTATCGTTGCGTTTCACTCACGAAACAAATGAATTACATAACTTGGTTTGTTTTCACATTTAAGAGTCTTTTCCTCCATTTTGTTGTTGTTTTTCTTTTGCCTTTCATTTACTTTAAATCGTATTTTCATTCGTTCGAGTCGATCGTTTCGATTACTTAACTCGAAACAAGCGTCCACGCGGCACTAGAACATATTCCACGTAATACAATTTGATATCAAAGAACACTCGCAACTGGGTATTTATATCGTGAAAAAAGAGAAGTAGAAAAAAACTTGAAACTTTGAACTCTGACGGTGAATTTTGCGACGGCGAACGTAAGACGACTTTATGGAAGGAACTTCTTTCACTGATCCGTCTCACTTATTCGTTGAATGAAATCCCTCGAAATTCAACTTTTGCTTGTTTGCTTTTAACGGTTTTTGGTAAATTCACGTCACCAGAGTCCAGAGGCTAGTTCAAACGATTTTCACAAATTTGTATAACATATAAACACAAACTTCTTCGATATAATTGAATTCGTACGGAATAATGGGATCCGACGTAGCACTTTCTGATTTTGGTACAAATAGATAGCCTTCTCGCTGTACTTGGCTAGCCTTGTTTAAAACCTCGATGTTTTGTTGTTGTTGTTGTTGTTGTTGTTGTTGTTTCATCACCGCATATCATACGCATATCCTTCGACACACGACTGCGCCAGCTACGACGTAGAGTAACTCGTACGTGCCTGGAGGTAGTGATGATAAAACGGGGGTAACCCTTCCGCGGAAGAGTTAGCCTGTGAGGTTATAGCAAGGCCTAGTGGAGAAGGCCCCGGCGAACGCTAGTGGGCCGTCAACGAATGTGCCGTAAGGCCCTGAGGGCTGAGCATGGGCGGACTGTGACTGTGGCCCATGGGTGATCCGTGGAGATGATCCTGCGGATGGTATCCCTGATGGAGACCCCCTTGACCTTGGTGTCCGGGCGGCATGCCCTCCATCATACCGTCGCCCAGGGTGTTCGGCGGCGTCATTCGCTTCTCCTTTTGTCGTCGATTGCAGAACCACACCCTGACCACTTCTTTCTCGAGCTGAAGACTGTCCGCGAGAGAGGTTATCTCCTGCGCCGATGGTTTCGGCTGCTTGTGAAAATGCTGCTCGAGGGCGCCTTTCACCGACACCTCGATCGACGTCCGCTTTTTCCGCTTTCTACCCTGGGCCGCTATCTTGTCGATGCTCGTCGGCGATCCCGTCGTCGAGTCCGCCTCCTCTAGCCACTTTTGAAGAAGGGGTTTCAGCTTGCACATATTCTTGAAGGACAACTGGAGCGCCTCGAACCTGCATATCGTCGTTTGCGAGAAGACGTTACCGTACAGAGTACCGAGCGCCAGTCCTACATCGGCCTGCGTGAATCCGAGCTTGATTCTCCTCTGTTTGAACTGTTTCGCGAACGCCTCCAGGTCGTCGGATGTCGGCGTGTCCTCTTCGCCCGCGCTGTGGTCCCTGTCCAGCGGGTGACCGGGATGCAGGGGGTGTCCCGATGGCGGACTGTGATTGTGCGTGTCTCTCAAATGGTGGGGAAGTCCGGCCTGGTGATTGTGCAATTGGTGAGGATGCTGATGGGGGTGCTGGTGCAGCATGCCGTTCATGGCGGCGTGGTACTGCTGCAGCGTCGTGGGCGACGCCGCCCCGCCACTGGGGTTATAATGTGCGGACGGTACGACCGGCGCGTGCCAAGAATGCGGCGAGGCCATTCCCGGCGACTGATGCGGTCCCCTGTGATGCATGTTCTGGACGGAATCGGTCGCGGAAGCCGCGGCCAGCGGCTTAACGTCTAACGTCGAATTCGCCTGATGGGGATGATGGTGAGGGTGATGCGTCGTGTGGTGCATGCCCATAGACGCGGCCCAGGGATCGCTGCCGGGTTGGAGACTGACCCACGGGTTGGCCGAGCTGAGACTAGCGGGGTGCGAGAGTCCGTTCGGTGTCGGGGACGAGGATACTTGATGGTGATGGTGGTGATGATGGTGATGCTGAGGAGCTGGCATGTACTTCATTTCCCCGGCGTCGGCGGCGCTGCGGGGAGAACCCGAGGAGTAGCCACCCACTGCGATGTTCATCCCGATCCCGGATCCGGAACCACCATCCAGCTCAGCGGACACTGCACTACTAACAGGCATGTACGTGGTAGCAGCCATCTACTCCGAACTCCGGCCTCGGTGGCTCGGCTCTGGCCACCCTTCGCGTCTTTCGCTCTCTTCGCACAGACTTTGCCGAATATCCTGCTACCGATACCGACTCTGATACCGAAAGGTGGATTTTCGGATCACCCCCTTCGACCGCGGTTCGGGGGGAGGATCTCCCCCACTAGGCGGGTCGACGACGAGGATGTCGACGCTATCAACCCGACAGAGTTTATCTTTCGATTATCTCGTTTCAGGGGGGAACGGGGGGAGGGGGGGGAGGGGGGGAGGGGGGGATGAAAATTACTCTCGGAACTTCGGTCAGGGACAATTTCTTTGTGTTTTTGGAATCACCGCGATGTTGGATCGTGGTCACGAGTCACTTTGTTAGATACAATCCAGGTATCACACGTCGAGTCCATTTCCGAAGTAATTTTTTTAGAATCTCCAAAACACAATATTATCTCTTTTTTTTTTTTGTTATTGTTTTCTTTCGTACACACTGCGGTCTCCAGGGTCCTGGCGGGGGGGGAGGGGGTTATTCACGTCGTTCTACATCCGGAAATTCACTAGTTGTCGTTTTTCGTCAACCTTACGCGCACCGTGTACCATTGACGCGAAGCGAAGCACACCATTTGCGAATATGATAAATGGTAAATATAAAAAAAACACACCGTCAGCTGTAACACGATCGTGGTAAAGAACAAACAAATGTCTAAAAACCTCAGGTATATTGTTTTTCGTACGAGGTTTAACCTGCGTTACTGTTACTGTTACTGTTACTGTTACTGTTACTGTGACAGAGAGAGATCGCTCTCATGCGTTATGCATGTCGTAGCTGAGAGCAACTGACTGCCTGTGCCCAGCTCGAGCAAGGGTCCCCGAAGTTCCACCGGCAAACCGAGACCTGCGCGCGGTCGCTCTCAAATTACCCCCACCACCGTACCCCGACCTCTGATTGGTCGGGTAAGCAAGGTGGCCGTCGTGGCTACGTCACGGGTGGGCGTCGCTCCTGGGTGCCCCATCCCATGCCGAATCCCCCACCGTAACCTATTCCCCTCTGGGTGCCGGTGTCAATGCGATACCCCTCGCCTTTGTGCTTGAAGCTCGTGCTTTTGCCGTTGCCGTTGCCGTTGCCGTTGCCGTTGCCTCCTGGCAGTCAGCGTCGATGCGAGCTTTCCTGTCTCACAGAGGCTGGCTTTTATTACGTTCTTATTTTTCTTTTGTAAAGATTTTTTTTTCAACTATTTTAGAAGTTTTTTTTTTTGTCATGTTGTTGTTACTTTGATTTTTTTTTTAATCGCAGTTGGCAAGGCCGAGGGGGTGATTTTCTAGCGAACGCAACAGGTACTGATTCGAATAACTAATTACTGTGATGGGAAAGAGGGGAATCAATTGAATGAAGTGGATAAAAAGAAGGAGAAAAAAACTTGTTTTACTTGCGAGTGCGGTTTGATATGCTGCATTCAAAATGCGAGCTACAGGTAGTCGTATTATGCACTAGGTCGTAGATTCCGAGGCACTGCGAACTGACTCCTGGATCTGGGGTGGTGTGTGGCATACAGAGTAACCAGGCTACCATTTCCACTGCCCCGCACGACCCTACCGCGAATTAAACAGTTTCAATTCGTTGCTACGATTTGGCAAATTCCAATATTCGAATACCCTTGTATATTTTATCAGGATTCATTTACTGGAAGAAAAATGGTCAATTATCGTTAGTGAACAAAAATTGGGCTAATTTTGTAACTTTCACAGTTCCAGTAGCTAAAATGGTACTTTTTCAGTCACTGATAGGAGTTGAACGGAATTATAGTGGTTCCCAGTGTTTCCGAATAGTTAATTAATACCTGCGAGGAATTGCAGTCTGACTGGACTGTGTTGTGGGACAGCTCGAAGAGCTTGACATTCCACCTCTTGAAGAAGACCTCGCACAATGGATGTATGATTGTAATATGTATACGGCCGCTGGTGCGGTACCGGTAGCAGGTCCACCTCCCTTGGAAATGAGAATGAAAGAAATTTAGTATAAAAAAGGGAAATAAATAAGCGTAGAAATTCAAAGGTGGGACAGTAGAGAGAAGAGTTGGATTGTCACGTCTGATCTGGATTCCACCCCCACGTGGGGGACGAGGGGTTAAAGCGATATGACCGAAAAATTGTTGACCAAAGCACACGTCTGATCCTCCTCGAATGTTTTTCATTTAATTTTAATTCTTGTTTCCCCGCATTGTGTCACAATTGGATTGTGAATACCGCTCTGAAATATTTGCTTAGGACCCGACAGGTAGCTTCTAGCCTCCGACAAGACCGAAGCCCCTTCTCGCCTAGATGTGTCTGACACCGTTCGGGCTACGCTAAGGGGAGAAGAGAGAGCCCTTACTCCTTACCCTCCCTTTCACTCTCTCTCTCTCTCTCTCTCTCTCTCCTAGTTTCTAAAACCCCTCTTTGCCTACTCCCTACGGTCTGTGCCATAACCCGACCTACGTAGAGTGCGACGTCACCACTTTCGGACCGCGCGCTCTTTACAACCTGAACGTTTGCTTGCATAATTTAAGCGCCCTTTTCGCTTTTCACAGTTCGCCTTCGCCCCTCTCGCCCTTGCAGCCTGGGTCCTGCGCTCCTGCACCTTGTTCCAGGGCCCGGAATAACCGCCCGGTTATTTCAAGGTGCGAAAAAGCACTGTTGAAAAAAAAAGAATCGAGAATACACTCGATTTTTATCTGCACTCGGATATCTCCAAATGTCTCAGCCTACGGAACCGAATCCCAAAAAATATATTCTTCGTGCGATTTTCAAATTTTTGTGCGAAACTGAAATAATTTAGCATTTATTTGTTCGGAATTGCATGTAGCGGATTCCGCTAAGAATCTGCTTTTCGGGACTTAGTTCCGAGGGCTGAGATATTTGAGTGTCGATAAAGATCGAGTACATCACCCCCCTAAATCAGCGCGGATTAATAAATGCATAACGGAAATGCAGGTGCGTGGAGGCACGCACGATGCACTTGCTCACGACTACGAGGAAATCGTCGAGCGCTAAATACGATTTATTATACGGGTGTAATACGCGGTCTGTTATTACAGTGGTTTCGCGAGCCAACCTGTGAATAACGGTATCGCGATAATGACATGCGACAATGTCGTTTATGCGAAATTATAAATCGCTTCATTGTGTTTCAATAAGTGGCCACAACTGAGACAACGTCATTTTCTCTTCTGTGACGAATGACGATCGAAAACTGCGCTGAGGAAAAATTCAGATTATTGTCGCATTTTATGATTAGCAGAACTATGGCAATACTATGTTTTGTGAACTAGACATTTTCCGAATGTGATCCCCGATCGATTTTCGAGGGAACCGCCGGGAGGGCTCGAAGGTTTTCACGAAGTCAATGAAAAGCAAAATGTGCAAGAAACGGGGTGTCGCTATTTGATTCTGAAAAAACTTAATCCCGAAGGTTTGGGTGACGCAGGGATCGAGAGAGCGTCGAGTAACTAGACGAAGAACCTTTCGGAAGTGCCGGGTGTCGTAGGTCGTGTAAATTGAGGCTTAAGAATCGAGACTCGTAAAAATTCCCGCCCTGAAACGGGGACCCGGCTGCAGTGCGTGGCTCGTGAATGAAAAGCTAACTGTTGTCATTTAAACGTTTTTTACGCCAGACGCATGAATATTTTAATATTTTAATATTTTAATACGAAATACGCCGCGTGCGACGAGGACGGAGCTCGGAGGGGAGACGAGGCTGACTTAGCCTCATTGTAGATCACCGTCGACGCTTCGATGAATATATTCAGTTTCCCATACGCCTAACAAGGGGTATCGCGAGCCTGGGTATAACTAAAATTTACTTTCAATCGCAAAGAGGCTGGAGACTGTCCGAAATCCATCCTCTGCGTACCCCAGAGGCTTCAGCGACGGCGCGCGAGTTTCGCCTGATTCAAACGCTGACCGCGTGGTGGCAGCACGGAACGGTTCTTCCAACGGCGGTCAATACTTTTCAAACTATCCTCCTAGCGATGGTCGTTGGAAAAAATTGTATAGTTTTTTAGAAATCAACTAATAACGCGAAACGGTATTTTCAATTTTTACTTTCGTTCTATCTAAGCTCAGTTTGCTATTCTATTCACTGTCGTCTGCATCTCCCTGATTTTTTTTTTCAATTCAATCGCACTTTGATGTCCGATATATTTATGAAAGATAAATTTTTTATCAATCTTAAAAACAATGAGATAAGAATAAAAATTTGTGTAAAATGAAGAAATTCATTCATTTCAGACATTACTTCAGTCTTAAAATCAGAATGAAATTATATGAGGAAATCGAATCGCTGTCAAATCGTTTGAAAAATCACTGATAATTAGAGGAAATCATGTGATCATATGCGTAATCGTAGATCACGCCCCTTGTGATATTTTATTTCTGATTAATTGTATTTGCAACAAGAGAAACTAAAATATTGTAACCAGAACTATGATAAAAAATCTTCATGATTGTAATTCCAGTAAAGAAAGAATATATACAGGATAAATTCCTGTACCGAAGACAACGAGAGACAAACTTTGAGACAGTTATGATCCGATCCGACTGTCTTAAAGCTAATTTTTCGATTTTAGTCGACTTTAGACTGTATCATCGTTAGGAATTCACCCTGTATAAAAAATTACATTGTCACTTTAACGCAACTCATGAAACAAAGGTCAGTAATTTCTGTTTTACTTGGAAGAAACAAATTGAAAATTTATTTACTCTTCTCATCGTTTTCTTTTCGGTCTCTCTAACAATAAGGTTTGCACGCTCGAATAAGGGAGGAATCTCTCCTCATCAGAGGAACCAATTGAATTAATTTGGTTCTGCTCTAGTCCGATGAACTCACTAAATAGGAATTTTAGTAGTTACAGTTTCCCATGTAAAAATTAAAGAAAAAACGTGATATTTCTGGATATTTTTCTGGATGATTTGAGTCAATTTCCACATGGAGTCGTTATCTGAGAAAAATGGTATCTCACAGAATCACGTCGCGTGTCTAATGGCAGAAGGTCGTAAGCACCAAAAATCCGATCTTGGTGCCATAAGGTCGCATAAATTTTTTTTTCACGCCATTCGCTTTCAGCATAATCGAATCGTGTGAATCAACAAAAATTAGAAGATTGAAAATTTGAAAGCATAAGGCCGGATGTTCGAATACGCCCTTTTTCCATTTTTGATTGTAATTGGAAAAGGAAAAAAAGATAAAGGCAGAAGGTCGTAATCACGATTTTTCAAATTTTCTGTGCCAATTTTCTAAGATAGTCGTCAAAACTCGCGAAACGAGTAGATAACTTGAAAAAAAATCAGAATTTCGAAAAATTCGATAAAAAAAACATCTGAACAAGTTATGTTTTTCAAATTTCACTTCCACTAAAGGCAGAAAGTTGTATAATTTCGCTCACGACCTTCTGGAATCAGTGAGCCGGATTATTTTTCTTTGAATCAGGTACACAAGGACTTACGACGTTCTGATTTTAAATTGACAAATTTTCAATCTCAACGGTTTTGAGCGTATCTGAAGTTTCTTCGCATAGATAAATACAAAAACAATTACACGACCTTTTGGTCTTGAAACTTCCAAACGGTCGGTCAAATGGCACTTACGACCTTCTGCCATTAGACACGCGACTTGTGTACTGTGACCTACGATGTTTCACCTCTCATCGTTACGTTCCACCAGAAACGATACATTCTTCGAATATCCTGATCACTTTCTTCGATGAAAAAGCATGTAGGCATCAACTGGAAGTTTCTCCCTGAACTCTTTATCAGAACTTTCAACTTCATCCAGTCTCAACGTATCTGAATTTGAATCGATGATCCAGACTCGTACGAATAGTTTCGAGTAGTTGGTTCTCTTAACCGTTAAAACCGCGGTCAATTTCCATATAAAATTTGAATTCCAACTTCCGGTCGTCGCCCGTCGCGGCGTCTTGCGGATTCGCGAACTCGTTTTGCGGTTCCAAAGTTACGATTTCCCTCTCGACTCTCGTCGCTCCCAGCCACCACCGCGACGTCAAACTATCGTCGGATCGGTTATCCAAGAGTTAACTGAATCACCGTCCTAGCTCAGGTCGAACCCTGGGCCCTCGGGCACCAGCGGTATAGCCTAGTGGGGACCTGGATGCCCCGAGCCTCTGATCTCAAATTTACCAACTACGCCGATCACCGCGTCTCCGATACTCCGGGATAACTTTGTGCTAAATTTACTCGAATTATAACGTCGATCGATCCTCCGGACGCGGATTAAACCGGCCCGTGATCATAGATTGCCCTCGGTTTTTTTCCAGCGGGCTTCGGGTCTATGCGATTTGGGTTGCCATCCGTCAGGCGCTCGCTCGATTTTCTCAATCCCAACGTAATAAAGTTGTGTTTTTCTGTCGGAATTGGCAAATCAAATCTACTCTCTGACGCCTTTGAGAATGAATTTTTAAACGATCATTCAAATGCGCGGTTTAGCGTGAAACGCTAATCGGTTTCATCACCATAAACGACAACTCACGGAGCGAGACCGAGAGTCCTTGCATACGTCTTCTTATCTCTGTACGCAGTTGTAGTCACGGAACGGGGTCCCTTTCACGTGTCTGTAACCTACCTGTGCGGTCGCGGACGTCGTATGGTAAATGCATGCGGTAATAGCCGTTTAAAAATCCAACAGTAGCCAACGAATCGACTTGTCAACGCCCGGTGCACGCAACCCTAATAAACTCGACGCCACTGGCAGAACGTTGTAATTTCCAAACTACGAATTCTGCTAGTGTCTCAATTTTTCCGCCAATCAGGCCCTTATTTTGATTCTGCCTTCGCGAGTTCGGGTAAAGTTGGGGCCTTTGAGCAATCTTGAGCGAGGTATAGCGCATGCCGTACCGTTGTTGCTCGGGGCAAGATCGTCAGGGCGACTTCTGGCTGGATACCGCGGCGTCTGTTGCCGCCTACAAGAAGAAGGGTCCGTGCCAGTGATTTTCGGGAGGCGCGGATAACGATCTACGACGAAATATTTTCGCCCCACCAATTTGCCGATCAAAATTATTATTAAGAGGTCCCCGCGTGGCCTCCCGTCCGACGTGGCTATCCTTTGGGCGGCAATCTATATCCCTGCGACGCGGGGTTTTATAGTAGCGTATAATAATATCTGATGCGCGAAAAATGTTGGACCTCGTGTGCTGCCGGTCCTGCCTGAGCTACGGAGAGGAGAGGAGAGAATAATACAGGTAGGCAGGAGCGTATATCCGACCGTCCGACACCGTATACCCACACATACCTACCCGGGGCTCGAACGCCACTTATATGATATATAGTCATATAGATATCGTACGAGCAGTAGACTCCGGGCTGAGGCCTGTAATCACGAGATTGCCAGGAGCTACTGCAGCTGATTGTTATCTCGAATCTACACCCACCATTTTATCGCCGGCCATCTTATTACACTCGATATATTGACATCGTGCATGCGCGCATCCCACATGATCCGAAACGACCGAGATTACGTCGCCGAACAAAAACGAACCTTCCAAATTTCTAGCCTCGTTAGATTTAATTTTGAAACACAAATCAAATCCCCCGACTCAATTTGCGAGACACCCGGGGGGCGTCGATTTTGTGAAAATTTTAAATAATTGATGGTCGAGTGTTTATACCTCGTGCACTTGTGGAGATGTTTGAGATAAAGATAACACGAGTAACGTACATGGGTATTGAATTCTCATAGCCTTCGGGCGTGCTTTGGCAACGAGTGCAGCACTTTGTCCGCGGTTACGTTTAGTTGTCCACCCACGAGCTCGAGGGGGAGACCCGAACGGCGAATAATCATGCGTGCACGCATCCTGTACCTTAGTTTCCCCCCGCTGTTCTCCGCCCCCGTAACCTTAGCGAACTCCCTTCTACGGACGCAGAAAAACCAGTCGCTCGCGTACGACCGGTGCAACCTCTCATCCCCTTCGGATACTATGCCAGTGCGTTTATACCTTCTGTACTTGTAGCCACGGACACGGCGTCATAAATACTCCGCAAGTGGTACAACGGACCTCAGCCTCTTCTGTATTCGCCGTACGCCATGCTACGTTTTTTGCAATTGAGTCAAATTTCGAGGATGGATTCGTGATTGTCGGTAGCCTGGGTGGGTACAAAGGAGTCTCGTAGCCGATAGGCACCGCATTACGGTATAGGTGGGCCCTCGCGGGGCGTCATGAAGCCGGGGTCTGGAATCCACGAACTGCGAAACGCAATTATCCGCATTAGTCCCGAGGGTATCACGAATCGCCGACACTGAGAGTCTGTCTGAGGCACTGGTGGGTGTAGCCCGTGTAACTCCGCGATGCGGAGTACAAGGAAACGGCTAAGACAGAGTCCAGGGTCCCGCAATGTCGTGCATATGCATACAGATTCAGCGTAGGTTCTCGCATATCGTATAGGTGTACGATACGGTAACAGAGTCCGCTGCTCGTTTTGCGGCGCACGGAAGCGGCGGAAACAGTTTTAGCAATTTGTTGATCCTTGGCACAGACGCGATGCTGCAGTTCCCCCTGCGTATATAGTCAGCGTTGCGCCCAGCGGAGCGAGCTATAAATCTAAATAAAACCGCTCTCCGTATACGGACTACGGCTTTCGAAACTTATTTTCACGGCATTCTCTTTCTCCTTTTCACCATACCGATCGCCAGCGTTTAATTAATTTCATTATAGCCGGGTGTTCCTGTCGCAACGCACCCTAACCGATTCGTTAGAAATTCCATCTCGGTCAATTGACTACAGGTATAGGTGGATAATTCGAGATTAATCGTTTCCAAAGTGTGCCAGGGAAGCCAGGGAAAGAAGATGTCTTCCGCTGCGTAATCGCGAAGGTCTTCAGCGGCGTTGACCCAGCCCTTGGGAGTGATCGACGCCCTGATACAGGAAGTACTTTCGAAGGTTGAGCCTGACATTCGGCTTTGGCCGAGTTTGAAGCGCTCTGTAGCAAAAGTCGAGCTTAGACGTTACGAAGCCCGGTAGCCCGGGGCATAAGGTCGTCCCTCCCCCTACCCACACCGGAGAAAATCCTCGGTCCAATACTTATCCGAGACGGTAGTGATTGTAGCCGTGCCAACCGCGGGAGCATCTCGGTGTGCGAGTACACGTATTGCGGCATACGGTATCGCCGTATACTTTGAGACGGGCCTGCAGTGAGCCGTAAGGGTGTCTCAATCCAGAGACCGGCCACGCGATATACCAACGCGGCTACATGCACGCCGAGTTAGCCCTTGGCTGTGTTGGTCGCGGGTTGGCCGGCGCTGGTCCAACTCAGTAATTTTCTAATTATATACTCGAAAATAATTGGTTATTATCCTCTTCCGAGCTCGTGTGTGATGCGTTGCTGCTGCTGCTGTTGCTGGTGGTGCTGCTGCCGCTATCCTATCCAGATACGGCTCTCAGCCCTCCGGGGGGACTCGCGTGAATCGCATCTCGGCAACGGTAACTCAGGGTGTGGGTAATTTGGACTAGGTTTTTTGGTAGCGGGTATTTGAAATTGAAATTCGACGATGTGGTCATAAGGAAGGTGACAAATGGGGAGTGTTACGATATCTGGAAATCAATTTTCAACGTACTCCTTGAATTCCTGTACGTCAGAGGTGCAATATTTTGTATTCGGGGTTAGATATCTGCAGAGTTATCTGGGTCTGTAACCGGACGGACGGACAGGTAGCCGTCAAAGGATCGACTCTGGGGCAGGAGATACCTGTAACAATCTACGAGCTAAATTCCCGGAACAGCTAGTTTGCTGCAAGTTAAATGACGCTGCCCTTCGTTCCTGACGTGCTACCTGACGAAACATATGGCGCTCATGTATGCAAGCGGACTAGGGTCGAGCTACGGGAACGTTAAGAGGGTCTTTAGGGCTACAACGGACAACATTAGTTCGCATTAGTAAACATTTGTTTACAAGTCCGCACGCCACCATCAGATCGAATCCAAAATCGAAAAGGACCGCTCCAAGCGATCATCGCGAAGATTTCGAACCTCAGATTCCTATACAGCCCTGCATCTCCAGAGCTGCTACATTTCTCCTACCGGGCACATAGATGACAGAACTCAACGATCATTGGACCATCTGAAGCAGACAATTTTTTGTCAGGTTGGATATAAAAGCAGATACCATATTCCAAAATCTGTACGTTCGACTTCAGACGAGAGACGTCACCTGACACTTGATTTTAAGACTTCATGATTTCAGCTGGCTCCAAGTAACTTCACACGACTTTAGTTGACTTCAATCGACTTCTCAGCCAGGTGAACACCGTGGTTAACTCCTCGACTTCAGGTTTACAACCAGATAATCGAGATTCTATAACTGGAAACCAGTGAAATTCCATGCTTTTGACATTGGATTCGGATTCAGCGACCCCGAAAGCTCTGGAATACCAAAAGTGAATCAAATCGGTTGGGTTTCAAACATTATCGACCAGGTGATGATGCTTCAAAGGGTTAAAACTTCTCCCAATTACCCAAGGAGAAATTTTTTACTGGTGTTGCTGTAGAAAAGGAAGAAGGAAAGGAAAAATTTTCGTCGGCACATGATATGATTCTTACTTTCAGGACCCAAAAACGAGTAGCTCGGTTCAACTATCAGTATTACCTGATGTAATCGTCGTCTTACTTACGTCGCGTATGGATGCGAGTGTTGAACCGATGGTTGGGTATCATAGGTCGCAGTCTGGGTGCGCCAAAAGTGTCTGGTATATAAGAACTAGAATTTGTATATCCGAGTGGTGACGCGCAGCTGGTACAGAAACTAATACATATTAAACTCGAAATCCTTCTCTGTGATCCCCGGACGCACGAAAGCCCGGGGACACATCCGCTGGCCTCGCTCAAGTCGGGCCATAGCCGATGTCAAAAGGTTATCTGCGGGCCGGGGCCCGGGGCCCGGGGGCAGTGAGCAGGGGCACCTACGCGTCGCATCGAAGTATAGGAAACGAAATGAAATTCAATCTCTGACTCGGGGATTTGCATAGTTTCCTTTGCGCGCTACGCGCGGAAGCGAACAACTGTCAACGCATAAACAAGGTATTAACATAAAAGGACCTCCTCGGATCAATTCGGTCAGACTGTGACTGTGACCGACCGACGGAGGGACACAACGGATGAAAATATCTGGTCCTGATCTCATCTCCGGCAGGATCGCGCGGCGAGGATACGTAAATAAAATCTCAACATCCAAACTGCTTCCTAATGTCGTCTAATGCGCGAGGTTCTTCTGCTTCCGTCAGTTCATTCGGATTCATAGATTTTTGTCGGACCGGAGACGGAGAAACTGATTTTTCAAATTGATTAGACGATTCTTTTTTTCCAGTGATGCAATGAATCTGGAATTGCAACGACGGTCCGGCGTAGTGCCGCGTTGCGAGATGATGAAGCGGACCTCTTGTTATCCCTAAATACCGCAGCTCGTGAGCAAACAGCGGCCGTGGTGAGACTACCCGCCGCTTAACACCGCCGGGGCCTGACGGGGCCCCGCAAGACCCGCACCTTAGGGGGGCCCGGGCCCCCACTGGCTTCTAGCACCCTTGTTCAACCCATTATAAACAAGGCCTGTCCGGACCCCAATGCATTATCCCCAGTCGTATTCCCATTAGGTTGTGTACACTCCGCCTAGTCTCATCTCGTCTGTTGGTCGGTTTGACCAATGGACATTGGTCCATAGCTGGCAGGCCTCACCGCGCGTTCGTCTCAACCCGAGGAACCGCAGAGCGACCCCTTGCGCCCATGCGGTTATCCTATACCCTGGCGCAACCGCGCTTCGGATATACGAAACACGAGTGTTTTCAGCGTTGATTAAATACCGTACTAATTAAATAATTTATTATAAACGGCTGTTTGCCTCCGCGCTGATAAATGACATTCATTTTTCTTCACGGCTTGACTCGGTCTCGTCCGCACGGGACCTAATGCCCAAAGAGGATCCCATCTTCGGATCCGGAATGTCCGACGGATTGAGATTCATAACAATTGTTTAACCGATGGACTGTGGAGCGAGGGCCCCGATGAGCTCTGGTTCTACCGTGAAATTAGACTTTTTAGTCTCACCGCAAGGACCTTATTAATACTCGCCTGTCCCATGAGCTTGCTTTCCTTTCTTTTCTCTCAAGGTTGATTAATTTTGTTTTCAAACACGTTGGGACTCAAGTTATTCATGCAGCTCCTCAAATTAATTCTATCAATGTCACGTGGTTTTCTCGTGATCCAGAATCCAAGAGGTTCGCTCTCATTCAACCGGGTACAGATGCTGCTCCGTCAACTGCAGAGATAATCTAATCGAAATCCGAAGAAAGAAAATTGCCCGGGGTGGTGTGGGACCGAATAATGGTAAACAAAGGAGGGATTTTGGGACACTGGTAGAGAGGAGAAATTTCTTTACAACAATGATAACAATGAGGGGGTATTTGCGCGGTGTGGAACGTCCTGCACGATTGGCCTAAATGAAATGAAAATAGGGAATAATAGAAGCTTGGAAAATATACTGCAGCTTTCGAGAACGATAGTGAACAAAAAGGAAATACACTGCGGACACAGACACACGGAGAGACCGGAATAGGGAAACTCCTACCACTATTAGTCACTGTCTACAGACGATAAGACATCGTATACTCTATCTTGAATTTTCCTACCGAGAAAACATGCCTTCGGACTACTAATTAATAGTTTTAAACGGCACTCTACCTCTAGCTACCAGATTATTTAAACGGTGACGAAAAATGGCAACCACCAATTTCCAGACACGATACAAAGGAATTCCAACAAATATCGGGGATCGATGAATAAATTTGTGGAAGGCGGGACGAAAATTCGGAGACTTTATTCTGAATACCGATTTCAGTTTCGAAAAACATGTCCTAAAGCTCAACGCAATTGGACGCACACCAGGTTATTCAAAAAGTGCCATTTTCAATATTTTAAGCTGAGCGAGAGTCCAAAAATTCATTGATAACAATATTTAGAATTGGAGGAGATATTCCGCCTTACAGCTAATTAACTATAAGACTGATTAACTTCTTAAATTTGCAGTGTTCAAAAATATAATCAGCAAAAAAAATGCGACTATTTCTGGCCAATATTTTTTGAGGTTGCTCAGGTCGAAGGACCCCCCCTCAAATTACACTCGCTGCAAGTTGCATCACAGGTATAACTCTGAGGGCCATGGAGCAGGCCCTGCGGGGTTTCGTCCCGGTCAGTTCTTCGGTGTTAAACCCGATACGTTGCCCAGGGATAATTCATACAAGCCGTATATCCAGGATATCCAGGATTTTATTATTTCGTTGCCGACCACGGGCTTAGTCAAACTCACACTGCACTATCTTCGAAATCCTCGTATATCAGTTAACTCCAACCAAGTCGGCTTACGCGTTCCATATACGTATCAGAATCTCCGCCAGGAGGAAGTTCCGCATCTGAGCCGTTGCCTAAATAATTAGCCACAGAATTTGCTATTTAAGGAGACTAGGCAGGCTATGGCTGCTGAGAATGGGGTGAAAATTCAATTTTTACGCAGGATTCGCATATCCTTCGATTGAACCTAAAAATTTGAGGAAAATCGTGGAAATGAGGAAAATGGCGACAAATATTCTTAAAAAAAACACAGAAAATTTGCCACATTATGAATTGACAAACGTCGGTTCAATCTGTGGAACTGATTGATATCTTCATTTTGAAAAAAAAAAATCAAGTCGATATCTTCAGGACTTATGTATCACTGGACGCGCACCGTCACACACCTTTCGCTCTCCCAAGCTCAATTTTGTGAATTTTCCGGTTCTGTTCGCGCCGAAAAGTTCGCAAACGATTGTACTAATAGGTAAAAAAAAGACGATTTTTTCAAATTTAGACCCTGCCTAATCCCTTCAAGGGAACCAGTACTCCAAAAGTCAAATATCTTATCCGAAGTTCATTACACGTCGAAAAATTGACTTTTTTTTTTTAATTACTTGTCGTAAGGTTTCAGGCACACAATTGATCCGATTATGTATCTCGACGTCTAATTCTCTTCGGAGAGCAATCCTTCATCGTGTGAATAAGGGAAATTGAAGGACAAAATTTTTGGACCAAGTTATCAGCAAAAGAGTGACTAGATTGTCGCTAAATTTCGATAACTGACCATAACTTACCACAGGATTTTTTTTTCTCAGTTTACCTCATTCATCTGATGAAGAATTGCTTTCCGAAGAAAATGAGACGTCGAGAGACGTATAATCGAATCAACCCTGTGTCTGAAACCTTACGAGAAGTGATTTTTTGAAAAAGGCAATTTTCCGATGTGTAATCAACTTCGGATAAGATATTAATGATTTTTGGACTATGGAGAATTCGTTGAATCACGCTCTACTGGTCCCCTTAATGAAATTGGAATATCAATAGCGCGCCGGGTATTGTTGCGGGGACGCCGATATCTCCTCATTGCAGATTATAAACCACTGTGGGTACATACGTTCCAGTGCGGCGATTACCGTCTATCCCTTCGATAACCATAATCAAACCGCGCAACGGTAGCCCGCGGAGGTATAAGGCATACCATCGAGGTCTCAGACGCGTCGATAAGATCGTAATTACGTATCGTCCGTGTCGTTTTTTATAGTAAAAAAATAGGATAAACAAACTCAGATCCGTATCCGGAAGACGAGTATGCACGGTCACGGTGAACGATCTAAATCTCTTATGATCGTCGTTTCCTGTGAGACTCGAGGCCCGCTGCACCTACACGCGCAAAATTTCGCGACGAATTTACAAACTCGGATCGAATAACCTCCGGGTATGTGACACGTGACCTTACTGCATGCAGTTATAAATTAGGGGAGCATCCCGCTCATTGCCTTCGCACAGAGATTGAATAGTTTCCGGTTTCTGATCGGGGGGAAGAGAGGGAACTCCTACGTCGTATTACTGGGACATTACGTACGCCCGTTGCGCGTTGGCATCGACGTGAATATACTAGACACCCCATTTTGTCAGGACCGGATCAGAACGAATCATTAAAGCTCTTTGACACAGAACGGCGGGCACGCGGTTCGCCGGAAGTTTAGGAAGAGTTTTTTTTCTTCTCTTCTTTTTATCGTCGAGATGAAACGCCCTGGAGCCAACTGCCGGTATACCGAAATCGACAACGCGATGATATCTAAATCGACTAACATCTCTCCCCCGTGATACTGCCGACCATACCAACACCGGAACTAAGCGAATCCGAGCGATCGCCCAAATGATTTACGACAGGGTATCCCCAAAGCTTTTTCCAACTCACTTTTCGCTTTTAATGGCGAGTGACGTACCATGGGATAACACAGTCATCCTATCAGTGACTGGTGGAAAAATTGCGACGTTGGAGAGCAATCTATGTTTGACTCTGTCAATCGCTGTAGAAAGACAAAACAAAGTATAAATTTAGCCACCGTGTTTCCATCACCTCGTCTGTGTGACATTCGATTCGTTAAATTCTGTGAATAGTCGTTTGAGAAAAGGCGTGGATAATTTTTGTGGGTAATAATTCAACGGCGCTTGTGGGATAGACGGTGCGACGGTACCTACATCGGGTGTCGAGAATAAAACGTGGAATAATCTATGGTCGAAGAATTATTTGGAAAATCTATCGAAAAGGTCCGAGTTGGTGTACTTAGCATAATGCGTTTTGGAATAGGGTAACCGTGCCGCGAGGAACTTCTGACCCTACACGTATGATTTATTCCCATCCGTAGACCCGGGAATTGAAAGGAAGCTGGAGATGGACCCGACGCGAACCTCTCGGAGTGCCTCAACAGTCCGTTCCCCCAGGAGTCCATTGATTCGTGGACCGAACAGAATACCCGGGAAAAGTTTGCCCGGACTTGAGGACAATGCGGGTCCTACAATGCGCGTCTTCAGCGGTTGAAACTGATCCTCGGGACAGCATTGTGGGTCAACAACATTGAAAAATTCTAAAACTGTCGGGAGACACCTCCACTGTGGCTCCGGCTGTGGCCCAGAATTTGGGACAAATTTCACCCCTAAACGCGCAAATAAAGGATAAAAGGGGCCAAATTAACCAGTGAAAGCGGCATAAATCAAAATTTTAGAAAATACCGACCCCTCAACGGGATGAAGTGAGGCGAGGCGAAGTTAGTGGAGTGAAGCGGAGGTGAGAGTGAGGGATTTACGAGGTTGAGGTTCGTGTAAAAGAGGGCGTACCCCGGGCAGCCCGCGTGGATCAGTCCCCGCTACTTTTGTTTAAAACATGATCTATCGCTTAAATACCTAACTGGACGATTTATGGTTTATGGAGGCACAGGACCACGGCTCTGGTCTCCTATTTTTCGAGCTCTTTTTCGAGGAGCGAAGCCCGGAGGACGACTCCCCACCCACGCTTTTGAATATATCCTTCTTCTTCTTTTCTTTTTTTTCTTCTCTCGAACCGTTTTAACGTCCCGAAACCGAAAGTTGACACGCACGCTTTTGTTAGACCTTAACGATTCTTTTATCATTTCGACACACTTTCCTACACACCTCGCTATCCTACCCTACCGAGCAGGGATGAGCCCTCGAACAGTGCGTCAGGGTCCTTTTCTTATCCAGTTTCATACGTGTTTCCTACTCTTCCATTTACTCACGGAACCTATTTCCACCTGAGAACATCGCGGCAGGTGATCAGTCTATAAATCAAAAATGTCTTCAGCCTTGTGTACGTACCGTACACGAGAATTCAACTCAGCCATATCCTGTTAACCTGTCGAAAGTTACAACAGGGTAATTCTCAGCCGCAATTAACTCTGAAAGAAAGCTAAATTGAGACAAAAAATTGCGCATATCCAGTGCATGTGGAACAAATAACAAAAAACGGACCAGATTATGGTTGAAAATTTTTTTTTTTTTTTTTTTGTTCTTCTTCAACCTACGTCGTACCTACCGGATACTTTTGGTCCATGGATCGCGACCCGATAGACCCACGTCCAGATACATCTTCGGGCGAAAAGTGTCTTTCCTTTTTGAAGACGCACTTTAGATGGATCCTTCGATAGACGTGAGGCGCGGAGGAAGAACGTACGTCAGTGCGGCGCTTACCTCTACCTCTACCTCTACCTCTCACCGCCTTTATACGCCGGTTCATCTCGGCTTGTAAAACAAAAGTTAAGCCTTCAGATCGCGCAAGAGATTCTGTCAACCATCGCCACGGAAGCCGTGTCGCCTGAATAACTTAGCGCCGATCGTGTTTACAGCGACTGAAGTCTCATACATCCGATGCGGAGTTGCGCGTTAATTCCAGCCTGGAAACCCCACGTGGCTTCACGTACCAAGTTTTCGGTAACAATTAGTCAATTATTTTTCTTAGAGTATTGCAGAAAACGATCTCGTTCACTCTGACGACTGAAATCGAGGAATTATCCTTCAGACACGGAGATTTTAGCTCTGGTCTAGACTAGTTTTTGAAAATTCATAGACGGTGGATAGACGGAGACCGAGGTCCTCGGTTTGGACCGTTGAATTTATTTCAGATAATTTATTTAAATAATGTCCATGTTGACTGTTCTCTGTCAGTGATGAGATAAGATCGAAGGACTATAGATAACCAGTGAATTGAATGCTACTCTCCCAACTCCTTATTCCTGGCTACTGCCACTCCGTCGCATCCCTCTCAAACGGACTCGATACATATTCATACCAATCAGTCCTCGGGGTACGTAACGACGATCACGGTGGCCAGGTGGACGCCACGTGACTCCAAATTAGGCACCGTTTCGTAACTCATTGATCGACATTCGCAAAAAATTACGTTCTTGTCAAACCCACAAGGCCAGGAAAAAAAAGAGGCAAATAATTCACAAGCTGAAAAAGAAAGAAAGGAACGAGAGGTTAACCACTCTTGAAGTCAGGTGTACACCTTGCCGAAAAGTCAGTAGAAGTCAGCGAGTCACTTGAAGTCACTTGAAGTCAGCTGAAGACACTTGAAGTCAGCTGAAATCAGTTGAAGTCAGTTGAAGTCAGTTGAAGTCAGTTGAAGTCAGTTGAAGTCAATTAAAGTCAGCGAGTCACTTGAAGTCACATGAAGTCAGCTGAAGACAGTTGAAGTCAGTTAAAAGTTAGTTAAAGTCAGCGAGTCACTTGAAGTCACATGAAGTCAGCTGAAGACACTCGAAGTCAGCTGAAGTCAGTTGAAGTCAGTTGAAGTCAGTTGAAGTCAGTGAAGTCAATTAAAGTCAGCGAGTCACTTGAAGTCACATGAAGTCAGCTAAAGACACTTGAAGTCGGCTGAAGACAGTTGAAGCCAGTTGAAGTCAGTTAAAGTCAGTTAAAGTCAGCGAGTCACTTGAAGTCAGCTGAAGACACTTGAAGTCAGCTGAAGACACTTGAAGTCAGTTGAAGTCAGTTGAAGTCAATTAAAGTCAGCGAGTCACTTGAAGTCACATGAAGTCAGCTGAAGACACTCGAAGTCAGCTGAAGTCAGTTGAAGTCAGTTGAAGTCAGTTGAAGTCAATTAAAGTCAGCGAGTCACTTGAAGTCACATGAAGTCAGCTAAAGACACTTGAAGTCGGCTGAAGACAGTTGAAGCCAGTTGAAGTCAGTTAAAGTCAGTTAAAGTCAGCGAGTCACGAAGTCACAAGTCAGCTGAAGACACTCGAAGTCGCTGAAGTCAGTTTCAGTTGAGTCAGTTGAAGTCAATTAAAGTCAGCGAGTCACTTGAAGTCACATGAAGTCAGCTGAAGACACTCGAAGTCAGCTGAAGTCAGTTGAAGTCAGTTGAAGTCAGTTGAAGTCAATTAAAGTCAGCGAGTCACTTGAAGTCACATGAAGTCAGCTAAAGACACTTGAAGTCGGCTGAAGACAGTTGAAGCCAGTTGAAGTCAGTTGAAGTCAATTAAAGTCAGCGAGTCATGAAGTCACATGAAGTCAGCTAAAGACACTTGAAGTCGGCTGAAGACAGTTGAAGCCAGTTGAAGTCCAGTTAAAGTCAGTTAAAGTCAACAGTCACTTGAAGTCACATGAAGTCAGCTGAAGACACTCGAAGTCAGCTGAAGTCAGTTGAAGTCAGTTGAAGTCAGTTGAAGTCAATTAAAGTCAGCGAGTCACTTGAAGTCAGCTGAAGACACTTGAAGTCAGCTGAAGACAGTTGAAGTCAGTTGAAGTCAGTTGAAGTCAGTTGAAGTCAGTTGAAGTCAATTAAAGTCAGCGAGTCACTTGAAGTCACATGAAGTCAGCTGAAGACAGTTGAAGTCAGTTAAAAGTTAGTTAAAGTCAGCGAGTCACTTGAAGTCACATGAAGTCAGCTGAAGACACTCGAAGTCAGCTGAAGTCAGTTGAAGTCAGTTGAAGTCAGTTGAAGTCAGTGAAGTCAATTAAAGTCAGCGAGTCACTTGAAGTCACATGAAGTCAGCTAAAGACACTTGAAGTCGGCTGAAGACAGTTGAAGCCAGTTGAAGTCAGTTAAAGTCAGTTAAAGTCAGCGAGTCACTTGAAGTCAGCTGAAGACACTTGAAGTCAGCCGAAGACACTTGAAGTCACTTGAAGTCAGTTGAAGTCAGTTGACTTCATGAAGTCTTGAAGTACGGTCGATCGACGAGTGGTTAACCCCTGGGAAAGGAACTTGAGAGGCTGTGGTCACTGCGAATCACGTCAGAAATCGGTCGAAAAGAATCTAAATCGCTTAAAAACGGTGATAATCGTTCGGGAATCACTTTGAATCACTCGCTCCTTCTGTCATCGCTTCTTACCTGACCTGTAAGTGAGCAAAGCGATGGGCAAAGTTCCCATAGAAATAGTCGCGTTAGAATTGTCGATCCAGTAAATAGAATACGACTGAATGATGTAAGAAATATATTCACCGAATTTGTTTCTGCGGTTCCGTGAACTCTGGATCTAGGACAGTAATGTCAAGGTCGTTTTCCGATCCTCGTCACTCTTGAAACTATCGAAGACCCTACGATCCTCGGAGACTCGAGACCCTTTTATTTTATTATAGAGACAGTCGATGACATCAGTATTGGCGCCAGACGATCTCGAACCATTAAACAGAATGCGAATAGTCGTAGTACTAGTGAGTTTATTTTTCCGTCACCTATTCGCTATCTGGATTGAATCGGATTGAAAATAGATTTATGCTTTTCTAGCACAGAATGAAAAAAGACAAAAAAATAACTAAAGAAAAATCGTCAGTCTACCAGGTCGATTTACACACGTCGTGTCTTGTGTTTACGGAGTCTTCTGCCACGAGGGCGTAGCGCGATCGTTTATTTATCTATTTTTTATTTTCATTTTTCCGCAACGTCGTGAATGCGCGATGCAAAGTGCATCGTAGAATATCGATCGACTACGGGGACCGCGTCGCGTCGTTGTCGCGCCTTACGTAAAAGTATCATTACGATATGGATCACCGATACGAACGTTGTGCTCGTATAATATCCGTAAAGACTGAATAAAACATCGGATGATTTGTTGACTCGAGAATATTGACCGATGGCGTAAGGAGACTAAAAATGTTACCGATGCATTTATGTATCCGAAAATCGGTGATCCACGTTAGCGCCTTCGCCTTACTTCGGATTCTCGTCCGTCCGTTCAACACGCACGAGATACACATCTGTCGATTATACGTATTCGAAATTCGAATAAATCTGAATCTAAATGATCGGCCGCGACATCGCGGCTATCGCGTAGATCACCGGTCGTCAGGGGGACGATGGCCGTTACAGTTTTTCACCTTCTGTATATACCTACACCTCCATCGACGAAGACAGGAATAATTCCAGTCTGAGGAAACGCGTGATCCCATATCAGTTCAAAACACTGAATTCGTTACCAACAACTGCGGTATATTATTCACTCCCATAATGAGAATGTAACTTCACGGAGAAAATAACATAGTATAGTCATTGTGATTGCTACGTTTCTGGTAAACGTGATCGCAAGGATATAGCCACGAAGCGATGGTTTCTCCACTTTCATGCACCTAATTAACCGAACATGCCAATGGCCACGAGGTGCATCATCATGGACATTATCATGTGACATAGTAGCTATCACCATAGCAACGAAGACTATGACAGATAGTAATCGTTACGGCGTTGTACAGTTTCAGTATTCATATGGTTCCATCGATGGTATAATGATTACTACACTCGGTACAATAATTCGTTGTATTACAGCTTGGTGACTGCTAAAAAAAGCTCAAATTCTAATCTTTCCATGACTGATTCCTTAACTTTTTCCTGACCAGTGGCCACCACGTATAGGTCCTACGATTTGAAACACTGTCAGTTGCGATATTAGGGAAGTAATTATTGGTGGAGAGTTTTTTCCGTTTGAAAACGGGAAGCTCCAGCTGGGTTCATTTCAACGTGTATTGTTGTACCTGAGGCGTTCGACACAATTTGTTCGTTGAGAGTATCGAGAAACCGCATCTGACCCTCGTCGTCGTAGTCGGTGCTAAAACATCAAACCTGGAGTTTCGGGTCTGACTCCCTTTTGGCAGAAGCTACATTATTCAAAGATATCTCTGGTTCTTTTGTTTTACAAGATTCTGATTCCGACAACGCGGTCTGAGGCTGCCGCAGGTTCCAGATGACGCTTCCAGGCTCTGTGGATTCTGGACTCTATGGATACTCGGAATGGGCACGGGCCGGGTTCGGAATCTTTCACAAATCTTTTAAAATCCATCCGATCTTTACTCCTCGGTCAAAGCACGAACTGCACTGAATCCTATCCGACAAGGATCGCTTCGTGACCCAATCGCGATCTTTCGCAGCCATTTTTTAACTATCTTTTGCATCGATCTACGACGCGAGGGTCCACTAGGGCTATGCGGTTCTTTGGATTTTTGTGACAAGATGTCAAAATCGGAGTTTATGCTGATAAAATTTCGATTGAAAATCGATATTCATATCTGTATCATCGAATTAGGTTTGAGGTAGTTGTGTATCAGTCATTGACAGTTGCTGATAAAATCTGCTCTGCAGAGTAAAACCTTTGTCAAGCCGATACAGGCCGGAAAAATTCTGTGTATCCTTGAAGGTATGAAGAATCACCCGAAAACGTTTGTAACTCCTCGTTTCTCTGTTTTCAGAGAAAAGAGGAAGTTATTGTAATCATCCTGAAAATGAAAAGTTGAGTTTTCACTGGATCTCCACGTTTCGAGGTCCAGGACATCACCTTCGACTATTTTTAGTTTGACGTCTGGATGTGTGTGTGTATGTATGTGATCAAATTTCTGTTGCGACGATATCTCGAGAACGAGGGCGCGAGTGTTGACCAAATTGGGCCGAATCGACGCAGTTTTGCTAAACTTAGAACTGAATCGATTTTGGCTTCGATCGGTTCAGTACTTTCAGAATTATTTGAATAACAAAATTCTGAAAAATAGAATCTAATTGACGATATCTTGAAAACGGATCAAAGGATTTGAAGGAAATTTGGTACCATGTGGTTTATCTTCGTCGCTGATCACAATTCTGAAATCAGTTTCGCAAATTTCAATTCGGCGTCTTCAATATGTTGCAAAAACAAAAAAACATGTGCATTTTGATTAAAACTCGTATTTGAAGGTTTTTTGGGTCTCTAATCACGAATCTAAGGTCAGATTCGCAAGATTCAAAATAGCTGGAAACAGGATAAATAACGGGAAGTTCAGAGGCTGGCTCATTATAGTCAGCTGAAATCCGCTTCTTATTCGATTAAAATTACTCATTTTCAATGAAAAAAAAATAGTCTTATTTCAACAAGTTACCACAAAAATACTAATCAATATATATATAACAGGTTCAGAAGTTTTCACGTGCATAATGGTAGACTTGAGATAGAAATAAAATTGCATCATGGTTTCTCCTTCTCTCTTTTGGTAAATCAGTAACTGACAAGACGTCGCACAACTGTAAGTAGCGGCAAATTACGGTATATTAAAATCGTCATATACGAAGATGTCAGGCATTTTTTTTATACAAAACTCTTTTTTTATTTAACTCAAAAGGTCAAATTTAAGGACGAAATCTCGAGCGAAAAGTATCGTGAAAACATTAAATCCATTAGATTTTCTCTTCAGATCAATCCAGTGCTTCAAAAATTGGTAATTGGTCATCCGTTGCAACAAGAATCACCTTTGACGCCGGTCACGACACGGGCGCTCCTAGTGGATCAATGATTTGATTTAAACGAACAGTTTTTAAGATTAAAAAAATCCCGAATTTCACCTACCTTTTTCCGCCATCTGCTCATACCTTTAATACGATAAATAGTCAGTTCAAAGCCCGGCAATGTTCGAAATGACGTCACTATCCAGGATAACAAGCCCGCCATCTGGCATTGTCTGTGGAAACTCACTCTTTTCGTCGGAGGATTAATAACATCAGATTATTCAAATGAGGTGCGATTCTGATGTCACGGTCAATCGAAAAGCGTTTATCAATTAATACTGTTTCAATGCTGGAAGCCAGTTTCGATAAGTAGGCTAAACGCAACGTTGTCGGCCACCTCAGTGTCGTCTCTGGCCATCAATTGCTGCATTAGTGGGCACGGTACAAAAACTTGAAAACACTTCAACCTTTGAATAAACTGGCTTGTAACTGACTAGTTATTGAAAAACTCGACGGCCGCTATTAATAATGTCTTATGTTTTCGTTTCCATTTGGAAAAGACCTATCTGAAAATGGCTCGGGGTAAAAGACTTAAGTCCTGTGTATAAGCATAGGAGATAAGTCTTTTACCCTGAGCCATTTTCAGATAGGTCTTTTCCAAATGGAAACGAAAACATAAGACAATATTAATAGCGGCCGTCGAACTGTATCCAAGACTTTCTTCAAGCCATATTTATGTGAGTAGTCGAATAATTTGATGAAATATAAGCACCAAAACCGTTCTTTTACCCGACAAAGTATGCGAAAATAAATTTTTCAGATTTCATAATTTTTTTCTGGCAAACCCAATTCGAGGAGAACCGGTGAGCATCGTATTTCACGGATAGAATCCAAGGTGGGAGTTTGGTGTTTCGAATGCTCCTTGCGACCGGTATCCCGGCGCGAGAAGTCCTACGGTCCGGAGTCCCGTGAATCGCGGGGTGCGACTCGTCACGCGCCCCGTGGCGTCGCAGTTCGGAGCGTCCTCGAGGAGGCGGTGGCGGGCCCACGTCCTCGGGGTCTAGTAAAAAAGGCGAGGTCCGTTAACCTGAGATTTTGGTCAGTCGGTCGCAAAGCAGTTGTCGGGGTGAGGAAAATACCAAGTCTACGCAGATTGATCGTTGCGTGGAATTTACCGAAGACGAGGGATCCTCGAGGTACCCCTCACCCCTCTCCCTCCCCACTCATTAGAAGGCTGTCTCTTCTTTCAATTCAAATACGAACGAAGAGAGACCAATGACACGTACGAAGTAGGTACGCAGCGTACCGAGGACTTGAGTGATTATGTCTCTTTGAATATTAGAAACTGGGATTCTAGCGATTAACTGATTACAATTAATCAGCAAGAACGATGGTAAAAATATTGAAATTTGTCGAAAATTGTATAATCAATTACCATCTCGATGGACACGTGTCTCTAGATTTTTAAATATCTGTAGACTTGGCGGACGAATCTCTAATTAATCTAAATTCATTCAAATTCGAGGGGGTCAATTGCCCGGATATTATCTCGAAATTCTCATTTTATTACGAAACTTGGAAAAAAGCGTGAAGTGACTGAATGATGACTCTATAGTTTGGTCTCAATTGCAAAACTGAGTAAGTGCTGTAAAATCATCTGATTACGGGTGTCTTTGAAAATTACCAGCAGAAAATGGTCAGGCGTTTTGAGACTAGCCTCTTAATCTTCCGTCGAGCGTCACATTGTCTCTGCAGGTTCTTCCCTCGAGCTTTTGGGATCGAGGGTTCCGGAGGGTATCCAGCGTTTAAAGAAGGAGAATGGAAAAAAAGGGCGACGACACCCTGTGGGGAGAAATTTTGAAAAACAAAGAAGGAGGGAAAGCCGCAGGTAGGTGAAGTTTGCTCGGTTTTTCGCCTAACCGGGACCATATTTCACCACTGACACCTCGGAAAACGACCCCAGACCAGAAAATACACTGACAGTGAAGGAAGAGAAGGAAGACCGAGTCGCCACGAGTCAGCCTCACGGTCTTGAGTCGGGGCATAAGGACCTAAGGTCACGTTAACGTTAGCTTAGGTAGATGCTAATAAGCCGCTATTGTTTTTCGCTTATTCATTTTCGCTCCTCTTCCAATGTCCATGCGCAGGCTTTCTCGCTCTCCCTCTCGGCTATATGCCCATTGTTCTTGCACCTTCGTATCCGTTTCATCAGTTAACATTGTCTTTGAATTAACCCGCGCTTGTTTCACTATTGTATTAGTTTACCTTCGTGCTCCGCTATTGTTTTTTTGTTATTTGTTTCTCTTGGTTCTTGATTTTCTTTTTTTTCGTCAAAACTGCAATCAAGTCGCTTCTTATACGTATACCGGACGTAACGAACGACTAACAAACTTACAAAACTGTCTATTAATTAACATTTCGGCTGGAGCATAGATAATGTAACGCGATCGTAATAAATTACGGGCAATCATTCGTCGCCTTCGGCCCCAACGCACACGTGGTCCTTATTACGGACCTTCGCTGACCATCCACCGGACAAATTGGTTGATTTGAAATTTTGTAATCGACTACCCTATGATGCCAGGCCAATCAATACCCGATTTGGCTGCTCTAGTGTTTAATTTTAAGTAGCAGAGAAGAATTCGATCGCTTATGTTCTACTACCGACTATCCTAGTGGAAAAAAAGAATTTTATTTTCCATTCTACCACTTTTTTTCTCTCGGTCTTCTTCGTAATTCTCCTTTTTTTTATATATATATATAATGAATGAGCAACGCGTGCGTTCGTGGTCTCGCGTGAGTCGTGCGTGACGTAGTAAATCACTTACGACTATAATAAATGCGTCGTTCGCTTTGGCAGGTAAATATTTCAAATTAAAATTTACTTGAATGATAGCTATGTAGCCTATGTATGCCTATTTTTTATTCACACTATATAACATCGTGGCCAACAGGTGAGAGACCCCCCTATGCACACAAATTAAATATCGTTGCATAAGAAGCTCGAATCATCTCACTGATTTTTAAAATTTTTTTATCTGTTGTATCCTGAAAGAGGATTTTTCTCCCAAAAAAATTGCCCTCCGTTAGTTACACCTAGAAGAAGTCGTGAGATTTATAGTTTCGAGGGGTGATCTTTGAACCCTGAAATTATCTCTTAATTTGATGCTAAATTATCCTAAGTCGAAGTATCGCTACCAGAGGCTGGTAGGTTTTTTGGTAATTATTTACGGATTTATCGTTGATCAAGACACGTGCGTGTCTCTTTACGCGAATTGAATAAATCTTGTTTATGACCTAGAAGGTATATACGCATGCATATGAAGTAGACGCGCATATTTTCTGTACGTATGCATAGCCAAATTAAACGGATTGACGGACGGACAGGGGAGGGCACAGATATTTCATGTGTAATTTATCACCCGGCTAGGAGGCCGACGCAAGTTTTCGAAGACCCGGGACCCTCGAGTCTGCATCTAGGACCCAAAATATAACCGAGAGACCGAGCCGTGGCGCAGGGCCCGGATCGACCCTCTCCAGCCCTCATTACCACGCCCCCATACTTCCTAGTCATTATCTGGTGGTTCGAATTCTTCAATTTTTGTATCTTTTTTATTTTTTCAAATTCTGAACCCGATTCCTTTCCCCGCTGCCTGAAACGCATTCCCCAAATGTCATAATAGATACACGGTGCAGATATATCTGTCAGACGAAACTGACCGTAAAAAGACCCAAATAATTTTTCTGGTAATCGCTTTACCAACAAAACTTGACGATCGAGGTTGTTTAATGACCGCAACACGTTCTCTCGGAGACCATCAAAGATCGCTAAAAGAAACAGTAAAATATCAAGCTAATCAAAAAATAACTATCCAATGTATAATTTAAAAAAAATCATAGTTTCAAATATTTTGTCGTTTTTGTGGTGGATTTCCTGTGAGTGAGTGGTGAGTGGATTTCAGGAACACAGAATTCTCTACCTACAGGAATTGAGAATTGACAGAGCCGGACCATTCGATCTTTTCATCCGTTGAAAAAATAATTACAAAGGTCTATGAAAAACAAATATATAGTTTCGCAGGGTGTGATAGATGATGATGCCCTTTTGCCTCGGTGGGGTGAAGGTGGTCGAGGAAGCCGGGTTCCTCGCAGGGCGGCCGAATGACGAAGGGTAGAGAAAGACGAAGACGAAGACGAAGGAGAATGAGGAAGAAGAGTGTACGAGAGAGTATATAAGGTTCAAGGGCGTGTTGCATTCGGACTTGGAGGCGAGGCAATTAGGCGACTCAGCAGGGTGCCACGATCTTCGTGGTCCTCTTCGACTTGGTCTTCTTCGTGACTCTCGTACCCCAGCCAAGGCTTGTCCTCCTCCGCCTCCTGCCAGACGCGGGATAACGAGCCCGCTACGCCCCTCGTTACCCCCTTCGCCGCACATCCCCCCCGAAAAGCAACGTGTGTCCGAAATATCGACGTCTCTTCTATGAAAATATATCTCAGTCTTGAAACAGGCTCGAATTTCCACAAAAAATCTTGTCAAATTATTTCTCTAATATTGTAAAATTCATATCACCACATACTGATTGGTATTAATTTTTAATTCGTCGAGGGAATGAAATATGTGAGGAAAGTTACGATGCTGTGAATGAACCTCTACCTATTCACAAGTCAAATAAACCCGGAATTTATTGAGTGTGACTCAATAATCTGAAAACCAAATGCGTGCTGTAGCACTAAAATTGTAATCCATTGTAACAGCGCCTCGAAGCAGGCAACTGGTCGTTCATGCCTGTCACCCAACGGGGGTTCCCAAGTTCCTAAATTTGGTGTTTGGTCGCGCTACCGATCAGTACAGACGGTTACGCCATCGGCGGCCACCCTGTGAACTACTGAAATAGTTGCACCCTGTCATATCCCTTCGGATAAAAGCCCAAAGGGTACGTTCATCGATAAGGGATAACCATATGGTTATCGACGTCGATCATCATTTGCGGTTGCAAAAAAAAAAAAAAACAAAGTCATTTAATCAATTTTATCGTCAAAATCATTAGGCTGACCAAAATTGGCTTGGTTCACGATCTTTGAACTAAAACGTATCAGATATTAGTAATTGTCAGTCAACCTTTGGACAATTGAGCGAAATTCAAATGGTGAAATGTCCTAATTCTGTGTTTTTTTGTTATTCTCCTATCAGAAGCTAAGCTATCGATTATATTGCGAGCTGAACTGGGTTAATAGTTCCTGTTTCTAGGTAATTTTCTACACTACCGGTGAACATGGTCCAATTTCGTATATGCCAGGATCGATAATGGTTTAATATCAGGAATGTACCGATAAGAGATCAAATTTAGTATCCATGTGGTTATTTCGTTCCTTTCTATCATCGCAGATAAGAAATCTTGGCAAGCGTAAAATTTAATAGGTCGCTGCACCTTGATATTAAACGACTTGAGGGGCAATTGTTTGCCCCTTGCGTGTTCCGGGGGTCTTAATTGATCGCATGCCAGACTCAAACGCCAATACTTACTTCGACAAATCGCCGGTTTGTGATATGGGATAGTATAGAAAGTAAAAATATTGACACAGTCTGGTAGGGTGGTAGACTGTAAACTCCGTTGTTTTGTTTCTATAGCAACTCTCGGGCGAAATTCAGAAGATACAAGGAGAATCCGTCCTGTGACATCGCGCCAAGATTTTACTGCGGGTTATATCGTGTTACGTTGAAGTGGATTACATTTTTTTTTTTCAAATTTCCACACCGTCCCTTCTGGATGAGGGGATAACATTCTCCAGCAATTTTATAAGCGAATTTTATATCGTCTAAAAACCGCAAAGGTTGTGCGATGTCAAGTGTCAAATAACCGTCGAAACTCTTGAGAAGATTACTGCCGCTTGTTTAGTCGTTTAAAAATAGTGAAAAATGGCAACCAGGACGAGCCAAGTGAGCCAATGCGAGATGTGCAACAAGGGGGTGAAATCTTACAACATTCCCGAGGGGGGATCGCATGGGAAAAAAGAGACGTACTCCTTCGTGAAAAGTCCTCGGGCGATCTTACACATTCAGAAGAAATATCGCAACCCCCCAATGTAAGAATGCCTTATTCTGGTTTCTATCCGTAAGTACCAAAGGGGCTGAAGTTGAAAGGAAGAATGTTGGATATCAAGGACGACCGATACTTCCGGATCAATGCGACGGCAGTATGGAAGAACGTGACATCTCAAATTGTGCCAGAAGAAGGTGACATCTCAAATTGTGCCAGAAGAACGTGACATCTCAAATTGTGCCAGAAGAACGTGCCATCTCAAATTGTGCCAGAAGAACGTGACATCTCCTATCCTTAAACACAGGAGATGTCACGTTCTTCTGGCACAATCTGAGATGTCACGTTCTTCTGGCACAATTTGAGATGTCACCTTCTTCTGGCACAATTTGAGATGTCACGTTCTTCCATACTGCCGTCGAATGACAGATTGACCCTGTCACGAAACTAAACTAAAGGATATCTTACATCCCGCGTTAAACGTATGTCTCCAGTTTATCCGATGCCCAGCACTCTTGTTACACCAAAATGTGCTTATAAGTATTGGTATCGAATCCTTGGTTCGAGAATCAAGACGCACAAATCGTTAGGAGAAGGCGTACCTGCGATTCGATAAAGGATGAATAAACGAGGAGCTATTAGAGATTCCAAGAGATTCATTGATCGCCAAATGTTCGTGAATTAATTATTTGCGATTTCTTTAAACTGAGAGTTACAGGAAGTCACAAAAAATCACGAGAAATGCTAAAAGATCGTCTACAAGGTGGCCGCAATAGAATCTAAGGATTTTGAAACGTGATCAAATCTGAACACGAAATCCTCTAAAATCCTTTATTTTCGGTTTTGAATGGACAAGAAATTTCTTTTCGCTACTGAGATAAAAGATTTTGAAAAACACGAATAGAAAGCTTGACCGATATTTTGTATAAAAACTGGTTACTTCGCAAGGTTTCATTCTTGTCTTTTACTATAAATTCACAAGTGAACAAATCTGAAGTTTGAAGTGAAGTAGTCGTGAGAAGGAAGATAAGTCGTCATGAGTACTCTTTTTGCATCCTCTCAGCTACGTCTTAAAAAATATCGTATGTCTCATTCTCGGTGATAAATAGAGATTTTTTGTCTTCTACAGAAAAAAAATTTAAGCTTCATTATTATTATTTAATTCCAGTAGAAAAGAGTTTTCGAAAATCGGGTGACGTCTTCAGATTTTATTCACATTCGAAATTGCGGTTCGGTTTTTTGGCCCACTTTGTAAATGTCGGATTTTAAATATTTCTAACGACTTTCTGTTGACTTTCAATAACGTCAGTGTAATTCTTCTGTTTTCATGGAATTTCTTGTTGAATACTCGTCGCTCTATAGCAAACTGAAAAGTATGTCAAATTCCAGTCTCTAGGGAAGTAATTCCCATGCGTATAAAAAATGATAATCGATACCATTAGGTGTATGAATTCTTTAAATACGTTACGCGAGTGCGTTCAACTCCTTCGGTGTTCGCACATAGCATAATTTTGTCGGGTAGGGATGGAAAATAACCGGCATCGATAATAGCTGGGACACAGTTTGCCCGGTGGCACGAGGCACCTATACAACTAACTGTTCTACTTATATGCCGTAAGCGAATGACCCCTGGTCAGCGCCGTGCGGTCATCGCGTTATCCGCATCGCTAATATTGCGAATTTGTGCTGAAGAAAATTGCTGAAACTGTCCAGAGCTCGCGATACCATCTCCAAAAATCACTGTATTCAGTTACGAGCCTCTAAGGGTATTTGGTATTCGACATAATCTCGTACCACTTTCGTTTCGGATTTCGTTACGAAGCTGTCAGTTTATTGAGTGAAACTCTTTCACATCAAACTGTCTTTATGATAGAATGATCAACTACGTATTCTGGCACCCGAAATCTTAGACGTCTAATGTTCAATGTGGACAGTACAGAATTTATTAGTGACAAATAAGTTTCACAGCCACATTTCGGACACCATGGAGAGAAATTCATATCCAGTAAATTATTATTTTCAATATGTTTAGTATACTAAATATTGTCTATTTGTGATTCGTATTCGCATAAATCATATACGCACGATTATTGACTATACACCGCAATTTGTTCCCTATAATATAAGGACAGAAATACATTGCCATCATGAATCTCCTATTCACTTTTATTCCGTCTCTAGTCTAGGCGATATAAAAATCCATCATAAAAAGCAGTATCAATAAGAAAATTCATTTAAATTCTATTTAATTACCTAAAGTCCTTAAAGATAGTGATGCAGCGATGATTTCTGAACGATAGCTCTCCGAAAATAGTACAGAAAGTACAACAAGAAATATTCATGGACATATTACAACTGCATCCAACATTTAGATATATATCAGTGACCTGTATGCGGGAATTGGATAGCAATCACGTACTTTATTTACCTATTTTTTTTTTCATCATTCTGCATACTTTTGCTGCTTTATTGATATACGATAAAAAAAGTGGGAAGGATATCACAAAAAAGTCGAAGATTTTCTAGACTCTTCTATTTATAATCGTACAATCGGTCAATCTAACATCACCTTGACGGGTTAACCCCTTCGAGCCAAGTCTACCCTCCGTTCTTTCACTTGCCCTTATAGTCCACCTCTGCATAACGATATACGTTCATGGACTTTCGGTTCATACACGCGTGCAAAAGGAGACATGCGCAACTGGCCGGTGGTCAGTGGTATTGAGTGGCTAGTCGGCCGGTGAACACGCCGATATGAAAACCTGGAGGGTACAATGTCCAGTTTGTGAACTCACCCTTCGCGATACCGTTCGGTCAGTGGTGACGTCGTCGGAGGAAATTCCTCACACTGATTCGAGGACGAGATCCTCTTCACTCTTCGGAAGTACGTACCTCTATAAAAGAATATAAAATGATATTACCTCTGATTAGGTTTCTTTGCCATGAGAAAAATTCGAGTGTAGCTTGATGCGCTTTTTTTTATCGACAAGCTTAGAGCCTGCAGTAAGCACATGCGGTTCATGAATATTGACATCGGCGCTTCACGTTTGAAGCCGATTTGCGTCAGTGTGCAATAAATTTCTAACGAGTGAATCGCTAATCGATCATCACATTTCCGCAAGGAGCTTTTTTCTATTGCCTAGTCCGCGTCGAAAATAGTCAGACAAATACCGATAGTAATTGTTTTAAGGTCGCTATGCCAGCTGGCATTTCGGCGTTGGCACCATCGAATGTGGAGCCGTTTGACCGAGCCGAGAAAGAGCTTCCCGCCTTCACGATACTCCAGAAGGATGGTCTCGACCCGTCGTTGCCATTATTGCACGCGGAGGACGACATGGAGTTGGAAATCGGCGGTAAAATAATAGCGAAGAATCTGTACAACCAGAAGCAGATTAGCAGATCGAATGACCACCTCGTCCTAGCGAGTCTCCAGCATCACCAGTCAAATCCGCTGAAAACTAAGCACAGTAAAAGTCAGGGAAATCTCAACAGAGACAAGCCTGATGGCAAAGCTCCAATGATTCTGTCTACCGAAGATTTCAACGAAGTGTTGAACGCCAAACTCAGGAAAGTCCAAGAGGAAGAAGACCATGGAAGAACGAAGAAACTCTACTCCGGAAACAACAACAGTTTCATATCACGAAAACCCTTCATCACGACGGTAAAGACTGGGGAGTTTCTCATGCCGCCACCGGAAGTGGCTTCTCTGCTCGGAATCACCTTGACCAATCTTATCGGCGGGGACGATCCCAGTCCGAGGTCGAAGTTCAGGCCGTTGGTCTCGATCGGTAAGAGACCGGAAGTGAAGCATCAGAGTCATCATTCCAGATGTCATGCCGCTCTGAAGGCAACCACCGACTTTTCTCTGTCCCTGACGAACTCTGCGACATCGGGAGAACAGAGTAGGTGGAAGAGGAGCCTGCCGCAGACACAGACGTAAGTGAGGATGTGAAAGGGAGTGTGAAGAGATTATCGCTTTCATGTTATCGACAGTTTGGTAAGAGGGGGATTTATGTCCTCTTTTCTAGCGACCAGGCACCATCGCCTATAAGATCGTTACCGAAAAAGTTGGAACCGATCGAGAGCACCCTTCTGCCGAACCGGTAATAGATCGTTTTGGGAGAGAGTATATATGTATACTTTTCAGTTTGCTAAATCGAGTGACTAGACTAGAATTACATTGCATCGAACCGCAGCTACGCCCTCGAGCCAAAGTATCGAAGGGTCCTTCGATTTGAGTGTGCTCAGACTCTGCTTCACCTCATTGAGCACTAACTAGGCAAGCTTTCGGGCGAAATAGAACCCGGTATCATTTGAAATCGCACATCATCCACAGCGTCGATCGATGCATACGGAATCGATTTTTTCAATTTCTAATTACAGTGATCAACCGGTTCCCTTCGGGAACATTATGTTCGATCGTCGTGTCGTTAGAGGGAGCACTTTCGCCTCTACTCCAATGCCTGTGAGTGAGAATTTCATCACCAACATCCAGATTTCCGGAAGATCTTTGTCCAACTTGAAGCTTGATTTCAGGTGGACAGTGAACAATCGCAGGCTGCGCTCCAGGCGGAAGCTAGACGTCGACAACTGGCCCGAAGACGAGCCCAGACTCAGGCGACCAGAGCCTTGCACTTGCGAATCGGTTCACCACCTCCGGTTTCCGGAAGGAAGCACGAACCCGTCCAGACGGAGACTTACCTCGAAGAGGTTCGCCTCGTTCGTTTCGTTTAGAGTAGAAAGTCAGTTTTCATTATTGAGTGCGAATTTAGGATTCAAGGATTGATCAAACGAACAAAAATTATCTGTTTAATCCTTATCGCGATTTTGGTTTCAGCTGTTTGAAAAACCAGATGAGTTCGACGTTGGGACACAGACTGATCACTTCCTGGACCGTCCCCCGACTCCTTTGTACTGTCCTGGTAAAATTGGGACGGATGAGTGCACGCAGATCTATCCTGGCGACGTGAGTACCCTATGGAGAAATTGGATGACGAAATAAGGTTCACACAGGATTCAATTTTGTTGGACGAGAACTGATATTTTTACTTTGAATCGAGGAAGACTTGAGTTTGCACCGGAAACGATGAGTTCTTCTACCTAAAGCAGAAGGTCGTAACCACCAAAAAAAAAGCTAAAAAATTTGCACTTACGACCTTCTGCTTTTACACTACGAATATTTTTTATCGAACTTTTCGAACGGTTCGGTGGAATATTGTGAAATTTTTGTAACTCTTGATCAAATTCTTCTTTTGAATCGTAGTTGTTTGACTACGATGTGGAGGTGCAGCCAATTCTCGAGGTGCTGGTCGGAAAGACGATCGAGCAATCACTGATCGAGGTTCTCGAAGAAGAGGAACTCGCGGCGTTGCGAGAGCAACAAAGAAAGTTCCTCGAGCTCCGGGCTGCCGAGAAAGCCGAGGAGCAACGATTAGAAGAACAAGAAAGACGGCTGCGAGAAGAGAAGGTCAGGATGAAGTTTTTCAGAAAAATTTCCAAAACTGTGTATATTTCGATAGAAATTCGATTTTTCGCGTCGCCTGTTCCGAAAATCCTATTTTCACATCTCCTTCTCGCACTATTATCAGTACGCAAAAGTTTTTCTCGCCTCTAGACTGTGTGCAAGAAATAAGTGTTGCAAAGACTAGCGGATTGAATCAGGTCTCGGTGTAGCACGATTTACCTGATCAGATTAACTGCAGATCGTAAATTATTCATGCATGTATTGACTCTGCCTCGTGCAGACTGAATCTTGCGAATCTCCATGTTCATAGGTATAAAAAATGTACAACGAAAACAGTTTATTTAATCGATCTCGATACGTGTTATCTGAAAACAGTGTCGGCGTCTGAGGCAACACGAGGAGGCGGTAAAAACGCAGCAGGAGACGGAGGAGCGGGTCGCAGCGGCAGTTCTCCTGACGGGATACATAGCGGAACTCTTACCTGCCGTTTTAGAGGGGCTTAAAATGTCAGGATTTCTTCTGGATGAGATCAAAGCAGGTGAGAATCAAAAAGTATCAAATCACTCCAAAAATCATACACCTCTAACCACATCGTATTACTGACCCTTTTTCCAGACGTCGAGGAAGGCTTCATGCCTTGGCTCATGAAAGAGGTGAAAAAGGAGATGGGCAACATGATCGAGAGCCGGGAACTGCTGATGGGTAAGAAGCTCATTTCTTTCAAACTCAATTTTTTTTACCTTTCGAAAACGAGGCAGTCGACTTTACGAAAGACTGATTTCCCCTCAGATATCATCAAGGAGATATTGGAGAGTCGTGCGGAGACCTATCGTCGCCTAGGCGAAGATTACGACGCCTCAAGAGAACAGGTCGAACTGGGCGAAGACCAGGGTGAGGGTGGCGAAAGTCGAGATGTCGACTTTGCCGATTACGAGCCTCCAGTCTTAGCGGATACGAACCTGGCTTAGCAGCCGGATTGAGGTAAATATTTGAAAAAAAGAATCTTGTTGATTCGGACCAAACAACTATGCGAGCCATCGACCTGCGATAGGCAAGTTTTTCCAGGCAACAAATTGTCTGGATGAATTAGGCCAGCGCCCTTAAGCGATAATATTAATAATTAATAAGGCAAAGATCACCGAGTACCTTGACCAGCTCGCATGGTCCCTCTCACTAGGCGGAGCTAAGCCATGAGCTTAGCTACGTAAGTTTAGCTCGTAAGTGTACACAGCTGCACGATCCATCGCTGCTCCCTTCGACTGCAGTAGCAGACGTACGTGTAGTAGGCGAGACCCGTCCCCGTGGTCAAATATTGGTATTTGTTCGCGTACATGAAATACCTATTAGGAATTAATCATTGATTTTTAATCTAGAATTAATCCAAAAAAAGGCCGAATTATTTCACCTTTTTCGATAATCTGAACGCTCTTTTTCACAGATATACCCCTGGCGCGAAATGGGATCAAATTACATCACGAGATCGAAGACCGCACGACACCTATGTAGTGCCTCATATGATACGAAACTAGTTATTACAAATTTCAAACGCAAATGCCTTGCTATTTACATTTAGTTGAAGCACTATACACTCGATCCATGTCGAAAGGAGAATCAATAAACAAATTATACAAATCTTATCAGTCTTTAGACTTTTCTTCAGCGTCGCCCCGAGAGACTTGAAATTCGAAATCATCGACGCTACCACCTGAGCTTCGCTACTTCTCGGTTGTTTTCAAGATCCCTAACGATGTCTGAACAAAATCAGAGTCGTAAAAACAACGAACAGCTTACTGCCCACGATTTTAGTAGACGACGACGGTGAGATTAATGTTTGACAAATACGAGTGGAGTATAAACCGGACGTTCCGATCGTTAAGACAAATCGGTAGCCAGCTGAGTGAGGAAATGTGTTGGACTGGTCAATTCCGGAAACGAGTATTTGACCCAGCAAAATAGCGTACATTTTTTAAGGAAATTCAAAATTGAAGAATCATGGTCTTTTCAAAGCGGAGTACGCTAATTCCGATAATTAAAGACTACGTAATGGGACATAGAGTTAGCCTGATTCTTGACAAAAGTTTTTCTGCGGCAGGTGCAGTAATCAAATTTAGTAAACCCAATTGAGCTACGATATTTCCCGTCCGCGTTTCGGCAAGTTTTTCGGACTTTGGTCAATGAACCATAAAATAAGTACGTACTCCACAGTGTCCCCATTGTTTCACTGATTACCTAGACTAGAAAATTTTCCGAATATGACCGACCGCTGGCGAGGCGTGACGACCGTGCGCCTATTACTAAAGGACCTACCCTAATCACTCTGGCTCGACGATACTCGATTTTTCGTTCCACACCGCTGCACTAGTAGGTACCCGTTACACGGAAGGTATTCCGCGGGTGTACCTGCACCTGTATGCGAAAACCTTTGGTGGGTATAATATCCTTGATTTTCACGCTTGAAAAAGTACAAGCCTTTCACAATACGAAAACGTCGAAACTTAATTTCGGGACCACGTGATATCAGAAATTAGAATTCAGGTCAGAAGCGATCGCGAACAAAGCTGGATGAGCTTAAGCAATTTGGCTAATATTAAATTGGCATGGACAAATGAGTGGACGACGTTGGGGCCCCTTGCAAGAATCCCTTCGGGCGTCTTCAGAGTCCACGTAACGACGTCACTGGTGCGTATCGCGCCTCCTAGATCTCGACGTGGCTTTGCTAATAAGCGATCGTAACTGCAGGTAAACGGAGTATTAGACTTAAATCGGCTCGGGCCCGCGCGCAGGTAAATTGAGGGTAGAGGGTGGCGGCCGAACGGTCCGCTACCTTTTCGTGGGCGTTCTTCCGGAACAATTTTAACACCGCTTTTGTTTTACCCGGAAGAGCCCGGACGTGCACCACGCATGCGTGTTTACAGTTCCATGAGGGAATCACTGAAACGTGAAATTCCACCGATACACACCCCGATAATTCCGCGTCGAGTTATCCCTGGAATTCTGGAGGACGGTTCGTGGACTGACACGTCACGACACGTCGGGAATATTTTTAGCTATAATTTCAGAGTTTTCGCGAGAGCTAATAGATCGGCAAATAGATACTAGAATTAGCGAAATCACCTATGGCGAGCAGGTGACACGGGTCACATGACAAAATAATATATTCGAGGGTCGGATGGGATGATCGAGGGGGATTCTGGTCGGGGCACGACTCACTTGGCACACAAGTTCGTAGCTCGTATAATGCACCTCTTCTATAACATCCCTCGGTCCAAGGGGAGTAACCCCCCTCCGTTTAATTTAATCCAATACAATATGTTCCCCCGGTCCGCGGCCCCACTGCCCAACCAGGGGTAAGTAAAAAGGTGGGTGGCTTTTTAAAACTGTGCCGATCTTAATTCAGCGTGAAACCTCATCCTATTATGATTTAGGTATTAATCCTGATTGGGAGAGACAGGTTTTAACCGAGCCTGTTTTTCTGTCGGGTCCATGTTTAGATTTCGAAACGTTATAAAGGAGATAAGAATCGTTTTGAAAACTCGACCTCGTCTCTGCATCGAGAAATGGAATGATCTGATGAAAATATATTGGGCGAACGTCTGAAACGGGTAAAAATTGACAATTGGAAGTGATTTAGAAGAGTTCTCGGAGGCCGTCATCATCCTCTGTCCCCAGTCGAAGGGAACGCAGATTGACTCTTAAAATCGAGTACACAAGTCCTAATGGTTCAATATGGTCTGGGGATGCGGACTGTAGTATCGTATGGCCACGTGTCGAGTTACACCCAGATCAAACTCAGCCTCCAAATGAGACACAACAAATCTGTTAATGCCACGTGCCACGAATACCGTCGATTCCCGGAGTCGATTTTGCCCCAACATTGTCGCGTGCCGGCGTGATAAACGCGCGGTATTTTCAACCGGAACAAGAAATCGGTTCGAGATGATAGAATTCATGTCGACACTATTTTTGCCAGCTATCAATTTATATTGAGGATCAGTTTCGCACATTTTCTTGGAGACCGGTGATAGCACGATGAATGAATAACACGCGGACGGGTTCAGTTGTCACCCTGGCCCGCGGTTACCAGCGTCTGAGATAATGTATCGCTCCAGGCTTGGAAAACGAGCGATGATTCAAGTATACGCTAGTGATATTTCATATTAATAATGCATAAGCCAGTGTCGCGTATAGGTATACCTAGAGCCAGGGTATCCATTAAAAGTAACTTTTGACACTTGCAGAACCGTGTCCGATTCGTTTTATGGCTACAGGCATCAGGGGCTGCCCCACGCAAAATCGTATATTCTCTATATTCTATCTTCTATAATAACTCGAACCCCTCCGCCACAGCTCGTTCCTTTCCTGTTTATACCGTACACGACGATATCGACAACGTGTCAGCACCTACAAATACAAGATATCGCGACAGGAAGAAGATAAAATTTCAAAATCCACATCCACATCGCATAAATTATCGTGAAAGACGTAAATCAAAAGTATGTCCCCATAACTAGTATTTCTAGTTGGACTTATTATTACTATTTTTTTTTTTTTTTTGCTACCAAGAACCGCGTCAAGGTTGGTCCGCTCGTTTTATTAGTCGAGTACGAAAGTGTGAGGGGTGCGGTACGATAATACGTAGATGATAATCGCGATATTAATATCGCATTGGGAAGCGCGCACATGCGTGCAGCCGCACATTGGTCACGGAGGAACACTTGCTCCGGGACCCGAGCCGCTGAATGCACCCTGATTTTCGGGGGTGCGGCACCCACCGTTGTTTCTGAACCGTGGAACACCGGGCCATACCCTGGCGAATGTCACAGAGAAGATTGCAGGGAACAATCGGTAACATTCACAGCGCTGTTGGGTTTTCAAAAATTTTTCAAAAATTGTTCGCACGGTTTACAACATTGAATTTCGACTAGCCAACGAGTCGTGACTTGGTCAGAGGGTTAACGACGCCACCAACCCCGCTTCACTGGCGAATACCCACGGCATTAGGTGTTCGTGGAATCGCCGTGTTCGACCGTGCGAAACGTATTTGGTTAAGTCGCTTTCCAAGAATGGCATTTTTATCGAATGGTTGCAAATTTCACTCGCAAAATGTTACTCGAAGCTACTGAGAATGATTGATTAGTTTGACCGAGATAACGCTAATGTGAGATCAAGAGATTTTCAAGAATCATTAATATTGACGAGTTTTCAAATAAAGTAAGGTAACGCAGGGTGAAACAAAATTACCGAAAAAATTATCCCGCACTCCCTATTGGTTACGCGGTGGTCCTCGATAAGCCGCGTGTATACGAGGATGCTGGCTCCTAGATTTTGGGGGCAGGGAACCGCGCGAACACTTGTCCCAATCCTCTGGTACACCGACAAACGATGCACAGGGATGAAGGGTGGCGAGGGATCGAGGCACGCGGTGGCGAACGGGCATGACCACTCGCCATAGGGGAAAGTGTTCGGGTAGTGAACACTTGCGAACACTTGTGACGACGCCTTGTATACCCACCAACTTCTACATCTCTGAATCACATATTCGACTAGACGCCTCTTCTGGTCCTGCCGAAAGACTTTCATGATTTCAATTACATATTTGTGTAGAATTCAGTCGATCAATTGTTTTATATATCGAGAAATAATTCACAGTCTTTTATTTTGTATTGTCACATGGAGTAACAATGGGGCTTCGTTGCACGTTGATAAGAGAAATCGGATTTGGGTACAGAGTTTCGTAGATGGGATCTAGAGGATTGGGTGGATTTTTGCAAGTCGTCAAGTGCAGTGGTAATAATCTTTAGCGATGATCTAGTATGCAGGCAAGCGAGAGGAACGAATGAAGAGATGAATTCGGTAATCAACCGTTGATTCAGATGCGCTGTATCCAGCTAGATCCCCGGACTCGATGAGCGACCATTGGTTTTGCAGCTGGGCCAAACAATGTCCTTTCACATCGGGCTTTTATGACCCCATCGACGTATCAAACATCAAAATCCCTCGGTCCGTGTCAATTCGGCATCATATCGATTTTTGCAAAAAGAATTTTGCGCCTTGACGATTTTTCTTAACTTTACTGTCCTCAACTTAATTGTTCAATTATGTTGATTAGATGAAGAAAGTGGCGAGGTGTGATGAGCCATTGATTTTGTACAATGATACGAATCATCCAATTCTTCAGATCGCACGTCGTTCGGTCAAAGAATAAATTTAATTGGTTTCACCGAATTCGATTGAAGCGATCGACCTGCATTACCGAAACACGGTTCGTTTAAATGGCATACATACAATGATAACCCGGATCACGTGGCATCAATGAACCGTCATAGTGAATCGTGGAGCAATGGGCACTGAGTGGGCCAATATTTCGAGTATGAGAGTAAACGCATCCTGCACCTTGCCATTGGGGTTCGGGGCTCCTTTCCATTCGCCATTCAAGCCCCCTGCGAGCCCCCTGATTTCCGAACCACAAACCAAAAGGGGACTCTTTAAATACAATTACACATACACTTGCGCCAAGGGGGACCAGGGCCCAAGGGGGTGGAGCGTTTAGGGGGTGATTTCGGGAGTGGGGAGTATCGAGGGCCAAATTTCGCCCCCGCTGTATTTAAGGCACGTGCGGGCTGCAGGTCAACGTCAGTTGACACCTAACAGTCAAACAATCGTCTTCGCACATCGTAACACAGTTGCTTTAACTTGCAGCCAATTCGTTGACTTTAATAATTGTGCGTAAATTAGAAGTTTGAGTATATTTCAAACAGTTCATCGAAATTACAATTTCTGCTTCGCGATAAACTAATAAAGGTCAACGAATCGAGCGAATTTTCGAAATAACATCCGACAAACCACCCACAAACGTTTCGGATCTCCGGAGTTTCTAATCAGTCAGCAAAATTCCTGTGTTTCGATGTTAATTGAACAAATACTGAACTTCGCCGGGCACCCCATGTATCCCGTAATGGCTCAAAACAACTTAATGAAGAGCATCGAGGCTCTGAAGAATACTATTTCGCAAAGGTTTCCTCGATCCTCGGTCGTCGCCACGATGGCTTTGCCGAAGGATTCTTCGACCGAAGTCATAGACATCAAGTCTATGCCGCAGAAGATCAGTTCTCCGATTCAGAACGTAAGTACAAGGACCAGCAAGAATCACCGAATTTTAATGCTTTCAATTACGTGAATCGATCTGTAACCATTCGATTTTTTCTTTTCCAGGTGGAAGTAGCCTTCGTCGACGGACGCCTTCGCCACGTTAGTAGACACGACAATCCAACTTCCTGGGTGAAGATGGTCGCACTTGCGGAAGACTGCCAAAGCTGCAACGTGCTTCTGGTCCTGGCCGAAAGGGGAATCGTGCTGAGAACGATCCGCAGAATCGCTCCAGGCGAGGAACTCCTGATGTGGTTCACGGAAAATATACTCGCAATGATGAACATGCCGTTTCTCACCCCAGCCAACATTCAAGGTAGAAAAAATTTCTCGTTAGCTTCATCGTTCGCAAATCGTGACTCCATGAACTCGTATCGGTTATTTTCTTCCTTTTTCTTCTCCAGGTCAGAATCGCTACGTGTGTCATCAGTGCAGCGTTCTCTTCGAGTATCCGAACCCCTTGAAGGTCCACTTGGCGCTTCACTGCGACCGTTTCGAGCGCAGTTACCTCTGGACACTTTTGGCAAGAGAATTCGAGAAGGTCCCAGCGCCTAGTCTGTCGCTGAACATAATGCCGCCGACGATGGGACTGTTCCAATTCACGCTCACGGGTTCACCGCAGACTTCGCCACGTCGCAAATCGCCGGTGTTGGCGGACGCCATCCACAGCGCTTCTCCGAGTCACTCGCCGAAATCTTCTTCGACCAGGATCTCCCCGGTGGCTGAAAACCTGAGCGTCAGACATTCGGCGTTCAAGCCGTACCTTCAACCCCCGATGCAGAACAACAATGCGGTCCCAATTTACGTACCTGAAGTCAGGAACTGCGCTCCTAGGAGCGTTCAGACTTCGTATCCGGTACCGCAGGCGCAGTTGGCGCCGGAACTTCACGCTGCACAGATGGAAACCATCGTGAGCAATCTCGGGAAGTCGAAGCAAGGACACCTCTGCATCTACTGCGGGAAAGTCTACTCGCGGAAATACGGACTAAAGATCCACATCAGGTATGCGTACGTTATACATAAACTTCAATTGTTGAAGAATAAAAAATAATTTTGTGATTCTCGTCGTTTCAGAACTCATACTGGATATAAACCACTCAAGTGCAAGTACTGTCTGAGACCTTTCGGCGATCCCAGTAATCTCAACAAGCACGTTCGTCTCCATGCGGAAGGAGATACGCCCTACAAGTGTGAACTTTGCGGAAAAGTATTAGTCAGAAGGAGGGACTTGGAACGTCATATTAAATCGAGACATCAGGATGCGGCGGAGCAGTTGGAATTATCCGACGCATCGTCCGATAGTATGGATGTCGAATGAGTAAATTCCAAACATCAACCTGTCGTGATTTGTTTTCAGTCTTATCGAAATGTCTTCCAAAACCGCGGGACTTCGACTTTGACGTGATGAATTTACCTTTGTATCTTCAACACGAGTAATATTCGAAGTTAGAAAAATTTATCAAACCAAATGTGCCAAATAGTGCATGTGCTAGTCACTGCAATTTGTATATATTCATCTGTAAATAGTATGAAACTGTTAATTTTATTTATTCATCTTAATTTCCGAATTGTAATATAATTATCGAAAATTTTGTAGGGTAGACTGGGGACGGTTGTAACATTTTTCGGTTTTGCCCTCACTGAGCTCAAACTACAGTGAACACATCAATGTTCCAATTATCATAGCAAAGAGCATTCAATGGCTGACAAAATGGCGCTAAGTAGGACTCTTTAGCACAAATAGAAAAAAAAGTATGAGCCTGTCAAAAAAAATCGGAAAAGTGTTACAACTGACCCCAACCCCAGGGTCAGTTGTAACACAAGATTTTTTCACAAAATTAGATTATTTATCAGGATTTTGATGATTAATATCAGGCATTCCCATAAGGAATACGTGTTTCAGGAACTAAAAAATATAAAAATAACTTTTCATCACCTCTTGATGGCCGAATATTTTCGTTTGGATAAAATCTTATAAATATAATGTTTTTTTTATTATTATTATTATTTCATAACATAAACTACGATAATGCCTGAATAAAAGAAGGAGAAGGAATGTTGTTAGCTGTAATCATCCGCCATCAAATGGTTGCAATGTCCCCGGACCAACTGTTACAACTGACCCCAGACGAGTTTTTTTACTTCAAGTCAAAATTTCATTTATTCTGTCGAATCTATCGACTCAAAATACTGTGAATACTGACACAGAATTGGCCAAGGAAACATATGAACAAAAGAAAAATTGAAGATTTATCATAGAAGCCTAATTATCGATGTTTAACTAAGATTGTAAGAACTTACTTTAGGCCCGAAAATAACAATGGGCCCCGCTACCCACTTCCGCTTTGCACGGAGGACCGCCACCTACTAATGTGCTAGTTCGGACTACTTGCACGGATTATCAGGCGGCGGTATATGAATGTCCTACCCTTAGTTTTAGAGATATTAACAATGTTACAACCGTACCCTGTTACAACCGTCCCCAGTCTACCCTACACAACGCTCTATATTTCGTAGAGATATTGACAAATGGTTAGAGTCGACGAACGACCAAAAATTGTAAATATTTACTATTTTTGATTAAAATTAAAAATTTTGTAAATAACAAGTAAGGAATTATTTTAAATAAAATATTTTTAAAACTGTACGACAGAATGTGTCTTTTTCTCCTACCCGTAAATTACACTGAAATCTTATTTTCCTTCCTTTGGTGGTTATATCCTCCTCACACAAATTGAACACTCACCTCTTCATCGATAACCTTGTAAGGGGTAACATACAACTCAAAATTTAAAAAATGTCAAAGCCATCGAATAAGTCATTCTTGAGACTTTCGAATGGTTTTCACGCGATTTTAAAAATAATTTTTTTCTGTCTATAACGATTTCAGTTCTTCTGGTCTCAAACCGTTCAGTAAAGAGGACTTTTCAATATGAACAGAGAACTTTTTCATAACTTTATTTTTACTCGAGTTATCATGAAAAGTAACGTATGGAAACAGAAAAACGCTATTTCATTCTAGAAAATAATGAATGTCTGGTACAATTTTGATCGGATCGAGAAGTTCTCTGTTCATTTCGAGAAGGCCTTTTTACTGAATAGTTTGAGACCAGAAAAACTTGAATCGATCCACCGATAGATTTTATTTCGTGCATCGTAGACAAAAAAACATGTGTTCCCAAAATGGGGTGAGAAAAAACATTCTAAAATATGAAAAATGACTTTTACCCCCTCAAACGATAATTTACCATCATCGTTTTTGAAACAATTGAGATTTTGTATCAACATTTTTATTCCGATTTTTATATGCGTATGATGTGGAGTAGCTCGAAATAATTGGGTCGCGTTTTTTCATTCCCGTTAAAAAATGATACCTAATCACAAAAGTTACAGGCAATTAAATTCCGGCGTTTTTGCTATACATATGTATAAGACATACCTTGGCATGGGTGACGTCACAACATAGTAATTTTCGATCTGTTGTATTTTTTTCAATTTTGGTTCAATTGAGAAAAGAAAAAATATGACCGGATTGATTTTTTTGCAAACTACTAATGTATGAAATTGAAATAATACGTGCGAAATCCCAATTTGTCGCAGTTTTGTTATCCAAATAATTCGATCAGCACTGGACAGGACAAGGCCAAAATCTAATCCGTTCTATGTTCGGAAATAACGCGTCGATGAAGCCCAATTTCATAAAAATCGAATCACTCGTTTGCGAGTTATCGTCAGACAAAAAATTTGATCACATATTGGGATCGAAACTAGGGGCGTGTCCTAGCTGAGAGCCCACTCAGAGCCACCATTTTTGATTTGAAACCAGTTTCAGGGTTGTTCTTGAGGTATAAATATTTGATTGTCATATATTCTTACAAGAATGAGTCAGTATAATAGTGTACTGATGGAACTAGCCCGTTTCTGGGAATTTTTAACGTCCAGCTACCCTTATTTGAGTGGTTCAAAGCCCACTTTGAATGGTTCAACGTTTTAGCACCAGATGTCAGAGTGCCACATTTTGGTTCCCAATATACTTAGATACTTTAATATATAAGATAGAAACTTTATGAAATCATTCTAGTGTGCGCATCTATGCACACAGGAATAAATCCTATTTCATCATTGGTAAATGGTTGATCAGATTTTTGTTGAATACATTTTTCAAAAAATTTTTGAAAGACCAAAAAAATTGTGAATCTGGATTATTACAGACAATTAGATAATTTATGTAACTTTACATAATTAACATAATTTTTGTTTCGAATAATATCTGAACTAGCTAAAAGTCTCCAACTCCATTTCGTATATTTAGGCGTAACTTTGAATTTTCTCACGCCACCAGTGGGTTTCAACATGACCCCATGAAATGCATCGACAACGTCGCGTGTGCTTCAAAACAACCGAAATAGGTGTCTGATATTATCTGATTAAGAATTTCACATCTCACATTGGAAAAGAACGTGCCAAATAATACAAGTCATCTTTCTTTAACATCGTTAATGTATTTCATTTCTATTTGTATTTCAAATTTGGCGCGATTTAGCTGCCCCCAAAAAATGGCGGCGGTTGACACTCCACTCGGAATTTTCCTACCTCGCGAGTTTCGTGTCTACATAACCACCGGAAATAATCCCTAGGTTCGTAGCAGACGACGCAGGCGCACAACATTTTTCTGTTGTCGTTCCTCCTTGGATTTTTATCACAAAATACCGATTCGTTTGCCAGCTTAGTAAGTTTTCTAACAAATTTAATAACCATAAGTGTTTAAAATAGCCGTCAGTATCCAGTGCTCTCGAGATAAAACTCCAGATCTCTCATATCGCACCCCGGCTTTAAACATTCCGAAAAATACAGAACTAACCATCTCGCTCTCTGACTTCTGTGATGTAACAGACTCGCAGTACCATTGAATAACGATTCGGCCAGATAAAAATCGCCGACTGTTTACTTACCGCGTCCAAAAAAAACTCTTCAATCATTACAGATCGAAAATGGCAACCATCTCTCGCACTCTTCGCCCATTCCTGAGGAACGTCCGCAGCCATGTAAGAAATTACGCCGAGGCTTTGCGGGATGATCAGATGAAATTCACCTTCGCTGGCGCGAATCAGGTGAGACAATCCCCCGTATCGCGAATATCGTCCCAATCTCACATTTTGATCCCTCCAGGTATTCTACGACACCCAATCCGTCCGCCAAGTGGATGTCCCCTCGTTCTCCGGAGCCTTTGGTATCCTGCCGAAGCACGTGCCGACCCTGGCGGTCTTGAAGCCCGGAGTCGTCACCGTCTACGAAGACGACGGCAGCGTGAAGAAGGTCTTTGTATCCTCAGGGAGCGTCACGATCAACGAAGACTCCAGCGTGCAGGTGAGTGAGCTTGTGGAGGATTCGGTGGATCGGATCGAGTATTGATGGTTTTCGTTTTACAGATTTTGGCTGAGGAAGCCCACGCGGTTGAAAACCTCGATGGAGGAGCTGCGAAAGACCTTCTCTCCAAGGCACAGCAGGAGTTGAACTCCGCCTCGTCTGACCAGGACAAAGCTAGGGCTGCGATCGCCGTTGAAGTTGCCGAAGCTCTTGTTCAGGCGACGCAATAAGTTGTGGATCAATGGATCCTCGACGAGAGGAACGAGTTTGAATTGTATTCGAAACACAATAGATGATTAGATTGGAATAATGTACAAGGCTTGAGTCGCGCTGTTGCACCGCTAACAACGTCGGTGTAACCTTATTAAATAATTGTATCAATAAAACGAATAAAACTCTGCCGCTGTCGTAATAGACAGTGAGCGTGGATTCAGAAGTTGGATAACAATCACAGTCGCAGTATTTCAACTTTTATTATTGAAGGCGCTAATAAGAAATAATAAAAAGAACACTGAGAAATATGAACAAGATTAAGTGCACGCTATTGCTTAGAATTTCGGGCTCAAGTTGAGGAATAAACTCAATAATACATACAACAATTTGAATATGGACATGAACTTTGGATGCGCCGAAAGACCACAATTCCGAATTAAGAAGCACCGAATGGCATAATTCCGAATTAGAAAGGCATAATTCCCAATAAAAAGTACCGAAATAAGAGTTTTGCACGATTTTGCCGAAAGCTTGCTGGTAAAAACTGTGCAAAACATTGTGTCGGTACTTTTTAATTCGGAATTATAACTTTCGGCTACTTTTACAACCGGAATTATGCCATTCGGTACTTTTAAATTCAGAATTATGGTCATTCGGTACTTTTAAATTCGGAATTATGGCCATTCGGTGCATAGTTCGGAATTTTGAGCCCGTCCCACTTCGGAAAAGAAGGAACCGTCTTTACCCGGCGTAATGAAGAAAAAAAAAATTTTTCATGGATCCTGGCTTGAAAACGCGATTTTTCGTCTTATCATACAGGCCGCGCACTCGCACGTATCAAATAGGACAAATTTCGTTGTTGTTAATTTTCTCAAAAACGGTGAAAGAGCAATTAATAAAAGCAACGGAGCAATTACGAATAATTACGAGCAGTTAAGGAGCAATTGTTTGACAACAAATTCATTGGAAAATTGGAAAGTCGCGGGCGAACCTCCCATAGGTTCGCGCATCGCGTTCGCGGCGAAGGTATGAACATCGATACTTATTAAGAGCATGCTCCAGTCATTTTTTACTCTTCTTTACCGACCGTACCCGGTTTTCACTTGTTTTCACTGATAGCAAAGCCTACGCGTCACGAGCGCGGAAAAGGAACCAACAGCGCAATTCTAGGTGGAATTCCGAAGATATATGTATATCGGAAAACTTATTTGTTTCATGCAACAATGAAGACGTATTCCTGAAAACTGCACAAAATGGTAATTGTCGATGTCAAGCAGTGGTGGCCATGATGAACGGGCGAAGCTCACAATCATGGCCGCGACCACCGCTTGACATAGACAATACCATTTTGTGCAGTTTTCAAGAATACGTCTTGTCGTCTTCATTGCTGCATGAAACAAAGAAGTTTTCCGATGTACATCTTCGGAATTCCATCTAGAATTGCGCTCTTGGTACCTTTTCCGCGCTCATGACGCGTAGGCTTTATTGCTATCAGTGAAAACAAGTGAAAACCGGGTACGGTCGGTAAAGAAGAGTAAAGAATGACTGGAGCATGCTCTTGAATTCATTTTTATCGGTAAAGAAGAGTAAAGAATGACTGGAGCATGCTCTTAAATTCATTTTATCGAGGGGCCGAGAAAAAAAAAAATTCCCTAGTAAATTTTATTAATCGATTTGTTAGTTAATGCATCACCGACAAACGTCCGGATTGGTCCATCATTCACCAACAAACGACCGAGAAACGATTAAAATCATAATTAATCCAATCGGGGTAGATGAGGGGCTAACTATAGGGAGTTGTTATGTAGCAGAGGGCAAGCGGGCGGCTAACAAGTGCCGACAACTGTGTAAAATCGCAGCCTGACATAACCTGAAAGAAAAAAATATTTACGAGACTTTCTAACCTGCGAGTGGAACGAATCTTGTTATTGTTGGAAAGTTTTCGTCAAAAACGATGTTTGGCTTTCGATTAGCCGTTGTGAGCGTTAAGCCCGTGTCTTGCGGTTTTCAAATACGATTTTTCTCACAATTGTCAACGAAATATAAGGAGAATAATGACGAAAAAATGCGAGCCTGGCAGATACATTCCTACGGGGGTTTGGCAGATCTAAAATTATCAGACGTCAGAATCCCGATTATAAAAAGACCCAATGATGTTTTGGTCAAGGTTCGGGCAGCTAGCGTCAATCCAATCGATTTAGGACTCTCTAGTACGTAATTTTATCATCGTCTCTTCCCTGGCTCCGTTTAATTCTAGTTTTTACGAATCTACTTCACAACGACGACTGCGTCAAACTTTCAGCGTTTTTCATCCCCTCATTCCATTACAGGGGGATACGGCGCCACGGTTTTCAACGTAATGCGTAAAACGAAGGCCCTGAGAGATAACTTTGATGTCACCATTGAATTCCCGCTCACTCTAGGCAGGGATTTTTCTGGTGTCGTCGTATCCAAGGGGCACAACGTAGGGGATAGACTCACCCTCGGTGAAAAAGTCTGGGGAGTCGTTCCCATCGAACAACAAGGATGTCACGCGGAATATGTCGTCGTGGATAGCAATTTGGTAACAGAATACGAAAGGATTTCCTAAGATGTGAGATAAAAAACGAAAATATCGAATTCAGGAACCATTTTGGTTTCGACTTTAGGCAACGGTCCTCAAAAAGACAGAAACCAGAATGCTTTTCAAACATCTGATCAGGTGATAATGCATTAAATTCTTCCAGGTCAATCCACACCCAAAAAATCTATCCCATATCGAAGCCTCGAGCATTTTGTATGCTGGGCTCACTGCCTGGTCCGCGTTGTGGATAACAGGAGACTTGTGGTTGAAATTAAACATACCGACTCATCAGAATAAGAGAGTCCTTGTCTTGGGAGGATCTGGAGGCGTCGGTACCATGGCTATTCAGTTATTGAAGGCTTGGAATATGCAGGTTGGAAGACCTGAATAAGTTCGTCACGTGGAATAGCGATGCGAAAAAAAATGGAAACATAATTTGGCTTCAAAGGCACATTTTCAATGTACTTGACGCGAGACTCTATCCTAACGTGAAACCAACTTCTTAGGTCGTCACGACGTGTGGTACCGATGCTCTGGAGCTTGTGGAGGGTCTTGGAGCCCATGCAGTGATCGATTACAACGACCAGTGCGCTGATTCGCAGATCATAGAAGAAGGACCGTGAGTATGATCCGGGCATGAGCTGGGCTTGAGCTTGATGACCAATGAAAACGTTAAACATGTTCCAGATACGATATTATATTGGATTGTTGTAATCAAGGTGTAGACACAGTCAGAGCTAAAGGCTACCCGCACAATACATACGTAGCTTTGAACTCACCGTTATTGAGCAACATAGATCAACTCGGACTTATCGCAGGGTCGGTAAAGAATCTGGGAGAGATTATCAAATACAATCTCCCTATATTGGATAATAAATCTACTCTAAAGTGGGGATTCTTCGCTGCTTCGTCAACAGGGATGAACGCGATTCAGAACTTTGTGGAAAAAGGCAAAGTGTGTATCAGAATTTGGATGAGGGCCTTAAATTTCTATCGAACAAAATTGTATCACGCATTATAGTTATTTTCTGGAATCTGAATTCTTCAGTCGATCGTTCTGAGTCAGATAAGTTTTAAGAAATTAATTATTTGTGACAAATTTTTTTCAGATTCAGCCGATTGTCGAGAAAGTTTATCCGTTTGCAGAATTACCCGACGCCTATGAGAGAGTTTTGAAAGGCCACTTGCGTGGTAAAGTTGTGATTGATATGGAATAGAAGATTGTGATTTAGTTTTCTTACCATTGACAATGAACTCAATACTGAAACAATGTGTCCTATAGTTTAAGCATAATAGTTAGGAAAGAAATCGTGTCGTTTCCCTATTTATGAATATATAGTTAACGTTATTTTATTTACAAAATAAATAATAGCTAGTGTCCTTTTACAGCTACGACAACCTGTTATCGATCTTTTCGACATCTTTCTCACTTCCCACGACCGTCGATGCGTTGTTTCCTAATCCAACTTTATCTCTGACTTCGTGCCAACAATTGCAAGCGATATTCGTCGCCCTCTCGCCACCTCTTCTCAACACTTCCTCTAAATATTGAGGCTCTTTATTCAGTTCCAACAACCGTTCACGAATGGGAGCCAATGCCTCTATGAGAACATCCGCCACTACCAGTTTGTACCTGAAAGACAATTAATTTGATTATGCGAGGGCTTCCATGGTTCGAACGAGGCGGAGAAAAACAAGAACAATTTCACTGACTTTCCAGTATCCAAACCCTGGGCGTCTCTGCAGATATCCTCCTGACTTTTTCCACTCAATAGAGAATGGATGGTGACTAGATTGGATACTCCAGCTCTAGTTTCTGGTTCGTAAGTAACTTCCGACTGGAAGTCAGTTATAGCTTTTTTTACTTTATCCAGAAGAACTTTAGGCTCGTCGGTCAATGCTATACGGCTCTTGGGATCATCGTCGGACTTTGACATCTTTTTCGTTGGATCTCGCAAGGACCTCACTCTGGAACTACTGTCGTCTGAAACAATTATTTTGCTTTCACAAAACAGCAACTCAATAGGATACCAGAAATCGGCTTCGAAAATTACTCAGAATTCCTATTAAAATCAGGATCAAAAATTCCTTAAGAATTCTCTAGAGTTTCTTTGCTTTTCTGGTGTCAAATTTCTCTGAAAAATCAATGACTTCCAGACTTTTCAAGATTATTCCCCCTAACTGACCATTTATCATCGCATGGGGTATCGGAAAAGTTTCTCCGAATCTGTTGTTGAACAATTTCGCCAGATGTTGAGCCAATTGCAAATGCTGCAGCTGGTCTTCGCCAACTGGTACATGCGTCGATCTGAAACAATTTAACATCCATTAACAATCACGATAAGATAAAATTTCAACATCTATCATCGTCAAAAGTTATTAATTACTTGTAGAGAAGTATATCAGCGGCTTGTAAAACCGGATAAACATAAAGACCCAAAGGGATGTCCTTGACTTTGGCGCTCTTCTCTTTGAACTGAGGCAAGTGTCCGAGTCTAGGCAACGTAGTCAGGCAACCAAGGATCCAAGAGAGCTCCGTGTGCATAGAAACGGTCGATTGTTGAAAAAGAACACTTTTTTCAGGGTCTATTCCGCAGGCCAATAATGTAGCGGTGATATCGAGAATATTTTTCCTCAATTTCTTGGGATCCTGAAAACGTACGCAGAAAGTTTATAACAATCAGCGCATCAAAGTTTTTTTTTCCTAATTCTAGTCGATGCGAGTCTCCAAAGAGTCGCTTGATAACTGTATAAAAATATTCTGTTTTTTTATTTGCTATTTTTTTATGGTATGAATCCATGATTTTCGATTATTTTTAGTTCACCTGTGGTAAAGTGATGGAATGCATGTCGACGATGCTGTAAATCACGTCTTGATTCGAATTCTGGAGTTCGACCCATTTTTTTATTGCGCCTAGATAATTTCCCAGGTGGATTGAGCCGGTTGGTTGGATTCCGGAGAATATTCTTAACGGATATTTCTTCCCGGCCTGAAATTCGTGAGAGATTTCGTTAGCGGGATCGAAAATGAGACAGAATTTACGGAATGATCTAGTTAACCTAAAAAGGGCGAAACGAGAAACCTTTTCGCTGTAAGATCTGTGCTTTGGGGTCTTTTTCTGTGACAATATCCTCAGGCTTCGAGCGAAGGATATTCTACACACTGGAGACTTGAACATTCTTGATGAAACGATTATTTTGACGATGTGGGAGAAAGCTTATGTTTTAGGTTAGTTTCGAACGCATTCGACGTATTCAAGTTTCGCGCAATCGCTTCTGCTACGGTCCATAGACTATCCTACGATTGTATAGATCGAATCACTGTAGGTAACGGTGGGATCTTAAAAGGCGGGTTTTTTGAACGAGCTTCTAAAAGCCATTGGTAATTAATTATTGTAGATCTAATTGATGCTGCGTTTTGTTATCTGTTATTAAATTTCTTGTTAATTGAATACAAATTGCTAGGGATTTTTTGAATTTCAGTCAATATTATTTTTAGCAGTATCCTCATCTCAAATAATATTCCGAATCATAAAGTTCAGTTTTTCAGTGAGAAAATTTGTGTTTTTCAAGGATGAAAAATATTACCGCAAGTAGCAAATTTTAGTTTTAGCAGTTCTGTGAACTGGGAAGAGTTAATTTCCGAATGCGTATGAATCTTTCAAAATGCAATTAGGTCTTCATAATCTTCTAAAAACGAAAATTCAATGTAATGGAATTTATAACTCCTAACAATTCCATTGCTCAAATAATTTTATATGTAATTTGAAACAATTTATTCGTTCGATCGAATTACATGTAAAATCAAACATCTACAAAATTCGCGGATCTTTTGGTACAAGACATCGATTAGAAAATTGTAATATTTAACAAAAAAAAAAACTGGTCATACGTTGTAATTTTATTATTACAAGGGAAAATAAAATTAAGAAAATCTGAATTTTTAATGAAAATAAAGAAAAAACGATGCATTATCTCAAGTTGGCACTCAAAACTAGAGTTCGAGAATCCCTGGAAATTTAAAGAGAATTGAAATTATTATTTTCACAAGGGTTCCCCCATAATGGATATAGATAGTTATAAATTAATTTGTTCTTTCGTAGAAAAATAACGACTGCACAAATCTTTAAAAATGTCTACCAATTGTCTATCAATATTCGTTGGAATTATTTTTACTAATTCCACAACATTTGAAAAATCTTGGCGAAAAAAATTGGCCAACTTTTTTTAGTTACCTCAGCACAGCGTCTCATTTGGGTAAATTGAAACTCTAGCTTATGAAATTTCAAAATTCTTGTCACAAATATAATCTATCAAATACACATCGATCCTGACTCATTCCGATCAAGATTCAGAATTCCAATGAATCTTATATCAGGACCGAATTGGTTTTTATGCGTTTCAGTCGGAATTTCTGTATTCCAACCAGACTCATCCAATGTTATAAAGCCGGAATATAGTCTTTCGAATTACCCACATATTAAAATAAATTGATCGATGAATGCCGAGGACGATAATCGTGGGATCGATATTGAAAGATGGAATAATCCCGCTGAGATAATCAGTCAATGACTGCAAGACGCCCGATGTACTCCGGCCCGTTAGTAAAGGAGTAATGAAATCGAGGCTTGATCTAAATCGATCAGCTGCAGTCGGGGACCCGCGGGTGGGTGGGTATTTGTGGCTAGCGATTGATTGCCTTCGGCGCTTTGGCAAAGCTTGCACTGACACCGTTTCGCGAAGAGGCTCTAACGCAACAGCGCATCGGAGAGACCAAGGAATCAGTTAAGTTTATTCCATTCGATTTGGTGAACAAACCCTGCCAAATGCTGGACTGAGACGCGCCTCGAGCTTCAGGTCAACCCCCGTCCCTCTCGCTGGCAAGTATCTTGACCAATATTTATTCACGTCATCACAAACCGGAAGGCAAAGCAAAAAAAAAAATTGTTTTCTGCTTTAAAAGTAAAGAACGTAGAGCGAGCTCGACGCACAGTGCGGACTTCCGCATTCGTAACACAGATTCGTCAGGTACCTATAAATGTTTGACTCGATACTTCGAGCCTCTTCTTGGAATTAGTTGAAATAATTAACCGAACGTATGAGATCATCATTAACGTGGATTATCACTCAGACCGGAACTCGTCAATGAGAGGTGCATCGCGTTCAAAGTTAAGAATAGCGGGAGCCAACGATCTTTACTTCCCGGTGCCGGATCTCATCCGAGCACTCAACGATTTCCGGTTTCTTTTCTAATTTCTGTGATTATTCACGTTGATGATCGAATCGAATTTGTGACGATCGGTTAGAATCGGTTTACGATCACAGGTCATTTTTCTAACAGCGATGATTCGATGTCTTTTAGACAGCGCAGCTCGGTGTTACGTAACGTTTGATTTGGTGAATTTTGATTTTGTGTCGTTACTAGTAATAGAATATAAACGTTTCATTTTTAGATGTAGATTAAAATGGCGATTGACATAAAATTCACAAAGTTCGACAACACGTCATGGGGCTTTCGTCTAGCGGGTGGAAGTGACTTCCCACAACCGTTAACAGTCATTAGAGTAGGTATAGATCCACGAATTTACAAAAACATTATTAACACCTCGTCATCGTCATCGAAATTATTTTTCCCCCGCATGCTGCTTCGACAATGACAAACTATATTTAACAGAGACCCCCGAGTCCATAATATAGATTCTAGATCGGAATCCGGCTCAAGGATCGATCGCAATATCGCAATGTGAATTTTCCGAATTGATATGCTCCCTTTCGTCAGACGTTAGATGTATCGGTCTGATAATTTCTAGGTAAACGAAGGCGGACTCGCGGAGCGCATGGGCCTTCGAGTCGGAGACGTTGTTGTGAGATTGAATGATCAGTCCGTCGTCAGTTACACGCATGGAAAAGCACACGAGGCCCTTGTATTAGCGGGGAACAACTTTGTCCTGGGTGTTCTCAGGTAACAATAAGGAAACCCATTAACTTACGCGGTTATTTATTACCCCGGATGGTCGATATCGTCGCGCGTACACCATACCTGTGTTGATTCAACGTCGACTGCGGTGATAAATTATCCTATTAAGTCCTCTGTGAACTCTCTTTGCAGAGATGAGGAGTCTGAGAAAGCTGTCGAAGCCATACAGCAAGAAAACATCGTCCCTTATAATATTCCTGTGAGTTATCTTCATTTTTACTTCGTACTTGACTCGTTTGCCTCTAATGAAACGTCGATCTTGATCCGTACAGCTAGAAGAGCTTCGACCCATTTATTCTCCGGAACCACCCGAGGAATACGAGCCCGAGCCTCTACCCGATTTGGAGGCGATTGACGTGACCGAAATTACGGAGACACTGACGATTGATCCTGACGCCGAAGCTCTTATCAACAAGCCTATGGACGCAAACAGCGACATTGTGGCTAATAAAAATTTGACAGACGAGGAAATCGCTCTGCTGATACTTGAGGAGGAGGAATTATTGCCGGAACAAGGAGTCCTTGGGTAAAGACGACTTAAACTCCTTTGGGATTATTCCATTCTGGATGAGCGTTGATTGTAATTCGAGACTCTATGTTTCAGGGTGAACTTCAAGAAACTCAGACCTCGAGCACCGCTGCTGAAGGAGTCAAAGGTCTTCGAGGAGCTCCAGAAGATGGCAACTGCTGATCCTCCTCAGGTTCAGGAATTGAAACGCTCCACAACTTTCCTTCAAAGACCCGAAAGGCCTCCACCAGTACCGAAAAAGGAGCCCGAACCGCCGAGGGGAGATAGTTATCGCGTGGTGATCCAGAAGCAGCCTAAAAAGAGCGTCACTGAACGTCTCGCGGAAAAAGGACTTCTTGGGCCGATTCCGTCACCGGAAACGCGATCTGAGGTACGAACACGAAGATCGGTGGTAATTTCAAGGCAAACCCGTAAAACCTTGCTAACACAGGGAAAAAGCAGCAGCAGTCGGTACTTTGAAATCGTTATTTCAAAAAGAATATTCCCACTACGTGGAATAGGGTCATTTAGCAAGACCTTGACGGTCGAACAAGAAGACTAACTTGTCTTGTAAAACTTGTTACATGAAAGATCGTGTTCCCAGAAATTTAGACCTTCAATTGCTGCTAGTCGGTTTTTACGATCGGTTCGAATCAACCTCAAAGACACAAAAATCACGCGATAGTTGAATTTTTATTGAAATAGTTCCAGAAGTAAAAAAAAAGAACCGAAACACACTGTGAAACTGGATAAAAGAGCAAATTCCTATCGAGCTCCTTCACAGAGATTCTGAGAGTTGGAAGTTTAATGACTGGGATCATTTCGTCAAGGTTCGCCTGCGGAATAATGAACGATAATTCACGTAATGCGAAAGGTATAGCGAAATAATCAGCCGCCGCAGGCTGCACGTCGTCTTTTGTGCGAACTGCAACGGTAATATTATATCCGAAGGTGTGACAAATAAAATTTGAATTAATTTAACGGAGTTGTTCGCCTACGTTCTGACCCCGTGCACATCGTCGGTATTAATTCACACTTATAAATACTAGTCTCAGACATCGAGCTTTTACTTTCGATTATTATATTTATTACCCTCTGATTATACGGAGAGCTTTGATATAACATTCATTGCTGCTATTAAAGGCGTGAGATATGAATGGCGAATTCACTAAATTAATTATCTGCACTTCAACCGCATTAAAAATGACAACTTCACGGTTTTACGACTCTCTAAAGTTACTGCAGATAAAATATCAGCTCCACTCATGCCCCATATATTAATTAAAACCCCGATTCCACTTCGTTATGAAATATTATACGCATAACAGTCTCCATTTAAAATAATATTATTCGTCCTTTACTTTCGGAGCATGAGTGACCATTTACTTAATTTATTGTAGTTATAGTCGATTGTAGTCACGCTCGCGACTTATTCATTCATCATATGTATTATATTGTTGTAAATATATTTCACACTACCAATCAACACTACCAGCTCAAATGATGAAATCACGGTCAATTCAATTGATTCGTTTTATCAGCTCGTAGACGTAGAATATGGAACATGAAAGCTGCTGCTTTTACTCAGGCGTAAAAAAAAATATTTGTTTTTTAACTACAGAAAACGACCCCAGCTCCGACGCCATCGGCTACTCCAGAGCCTCCGACTTGTACCTCGGAGGAAGCTTGCTCAAGACCTGGATCAAAGCTCGATCAGATGACGGACATCGTCTCAGAATCGACCGAGGTGATAGGATGCGACGACTGCGGACAACAGGATTCTGTTATCGAAGAAACAACCTGCGAAACTTGCGAGACCCTGGATGCTTGCGAAACCCTGGAGTCGGAAGCCGATGTATCGGACGTTTCAGTCGTCCCGAAATTCGATAAGGAAAAAATGAAGGAGCTGGTGTGCACGGAATTGAATTTGGAAAAGCAATTGGAGAGTGTTCAGAACCAGCTTCTGGCGCTGAAACAGTTGCCATCGGAGATTGAGACCCACCTTAGAATCGTTTCGGAGCAATTGCACAAAATAATGGAACTCAGCGGAATACGGAAGGACAGTCAGGACAGCAGTCGTATAGATTCAGGTATGAGGCTATAATGAACGTAACATCGCGGCTGAGTGATGAATCTTTGTTTATTCCAGAGCCCCAATCGGAGATCGCGAAGAACGGTACCGATTGTGACCGAGAAGATGCTGAAGGGGTAAAAGATGACCAAAGTAACCGAGAAGACGAGGATGCCGCGAAACTCGAGAACGGAAAAGCGGTCAATGGACACGAGAACGGTAAGGGAGACGATGATCGAAGCGGTAACGAGAACTCGAGCGTAGCGACGTCGGAAGCTGGAGATGGACCAAAGATTGTCCAGCCAGAAAATGATACGGACGAGCCAGAGCTGCAGGTCAACTTTCACGAAGATAGGGTCAAGAAAATCGTCGAAACCTACGAAGAGCAGGTCATGAGGTCGAGGAATGCGAGTCCGGCCCTGTCAGACAGTAAGTATCTCGATAACTCATCCAACGAACGTATTCACAGACCTTGGAACACCTCGAAAATGATCAACTAAATATATTCTAGGAAGCTTTAAGCCAGATCCAAACTTACCACTGAAAGATCAAGTGATACAAGAGTTGCAGGTATATTAAATGTGGAACCGAGTTTTTCAGTGTCATATCTGTATTCCGTTCGACTGTCTTCCACGTTATCAATATCGACGCTGAAGACGATGATTCGTCTATTTTTGCATGCAGATTCCCACCATTGATTACCTCAAGGCTATGGCCTCTCAATTCGGACTTTTATTCCAACTGTAGCTTCGGGGAAATTCTGACATTCAGAATTATCCTGCCGGGAAGCCCAACCCTGTGCCCAAGTAATTACGTAATCTAAATTGTACCGGATGGATCGATGTATGGCATTCGCCTTTTTCTCTGGCAAAGGAAAGTCGAGTTCTCGGTATCTGAAGGAATTAGTTTTGTCTTAAATCAAGGAACGTATCGCACATGGGTAGTCGATCGGTTTTATCGAATTTCATTTTATTACTCGTTTATGGTCGGATCGATGTTCAAGGCTCGTGTTCTAGTCCAGAAATTCTCTTATCAATCGCGCGGTAACGACTTTGCGGTCTTGTGGATTCCGAATTTCGTGATATCCGTTGAAATTGTGAATAATTGCAACCTACGGAGACCCTGGCGTTTTTGATTATTTTGGTAATTAACAAATTAATCATTATTTTATACCCACCGTCGAAGAGCATTTGGCGATGAGATATCGCAGAGAATTCAAGAATTGATTGTCATTGATTTTCCTCAGCAAAAACAGGGCAGGAAACACTCGAAGGATCTCTGGCCCCAACCTAAACAGGTCGAATTAACTTATGGCAGAAGATGGAGGTGTCCGAATGACTTTTTCAATGACGAAATGATCGCAGAAGTTTTATCTTCCCAAGCCGAAGTTATCCACGGCAAAGCTCTCGGGTGAGTTATATTTAAAGAGGAGCGGTTCTGCACGAATATGACGATGACATAACAGTAGTTTTTACTTGTTCTTATACTCCTCCCAAAAATGACCACGTAGAGCACTTCTAACAATATTCAATAACCAGAATGTCACTGCGGTAAACAAAAATGTCTGTGACTATATTTCTGGCCCAAAGATATTTTTTATGTCGTCGCTATTTTTCTCGATCGATCGACAAGCGTCCAGAGTCTAAAAATAAATATAGCAACTGTTGCGATATAATTTGCACGTATTTTCTCTGTCCTTGTGTTTCTATGTAGGATAAATTTCAAAAAATACGAAAAAACAAATCTGCCGAATTTCGATCATCTGATGAATTCATCGGCGTATAAGATGATCCACAAGATGGACAAGGAGCCGCAAAAGGGGATTCCGGTTAGACCAGCCAAGGTTAACGCAGCGGAAGATATCCTCGAACGAGTCGTAAGTGCATTCTCATTTATTTTATTTATTTTTCTTCATTTTTTTTTTTTTTTTTCGCCGAAGCCAGGCGCCGTGCCACCTGTCACCATATTTTTCTTGCCCACCACTAAAATGTCCGACATCGACCGCATCGGCATAGCGAATGAAGCTTAAATTCGATTCAGACGAAACTTTGCCGTACGATAACGATAAAAGAATTTTATTGTTCCAGAAATCACCGGCTCTAAGCGTCGCGGATGATCAAAGTGTTGATCACTGATTTAAATCTCATGGTTAAATGAGAATGTTATGAATAAACCATAAACCAAAAGGATATAAATATGTATTTAAACGAAAAATAATGAAGCCGATGGCAATACTTAAAATGATGAATGAATAAAAATTGCAAATTAAATAAAATACTAAAGAAAGTGAATAATGAAGGTTAAATAAAATCGTATATTTAAACTATTTATTATACTATATCGATTATATACAACAATATTTTGATTTTCTTGTAATAAAAACTGTATTCACGATGTTAATAAATACGTTAACATTTAATATAAAAAGACTTCTTGTCTTTGTCCATTATGGTTGATAATATCGCGTGTCTAATGGTATAAGGTCGTGACCGCCAAAAAGCCCATTTCGGTGGTAAAAGGACGCACATTTTTTTCTTTTGGAATTCGCTATAACAGTGTTCAAAACCCATAGATTTGTGAAAATTATCCGGAACAATAAATAAAGGTGAAAGGTCGTATGTTTGGCGGATAAGCCCTTACATAACTAACTTTTTCATTCCTTCGTCTCAGTTCTTAATGGTACAAGGTCGTATCCGATATTTTTTAAATTTATTTATGTCTTTTTTCAAACACTTAGAAATCCTCTGAAACGCGAAGAACAATAAAAATCCCGAAATTTTTTTCAAAATTTTCAAGATTCCAAAAAATTATTAAAACGCTAAAGGTGAAAGGTCATATTCGCCATTATTTTTTTTCTCATTTTTTCAAAATACTCTAAAATCATGTGAAACGCGAAGAAAAATAAAAATTCCGGGGTTTTTTTTTCAAAATTTTCGAGATTCAAAAAAAATTGTTGACACGGTAAAGGTACAAGGTCGCATTCGCCATTATTATTATTTTTTTTTCTGATCTTGAAAATCGGAATTTTCATTTTTCTATGCATTTCACATGATTTTGGAGTATTTTGAAAAAGGAGTAAAAAAAAATAATGGCGAATGCGACCTTTTACCTTTACTGAACACAATTATTTTTTTTGGGGTTAGAGATAAAAGGGCATAACCGTCAGTACTTACGACCTTTCACTGTTAGTTGATCAATTTGGCAATTTCTACTTTTCTGACGGTATTTTAACATATTTCGCGTAAATACGGAGAAAAAAATTTGACATGCCTTTTTACCTTTACGCGTGGTAAAAAGTCGTATATTGGCGCATACGACCTTATAACGTTAGACACGCGATATATTTCGTACCATTATATTAAGAATAATTTACATCAGTTACGATTTTTTTTCAATAAATTGTCTGTTCGTCGAATGGCGTGAAATTGAAGATTTGACTGTTTCCGATTTAGCTATAGGAACACGTGGTTATAATTCATCTGCACACAAGCGTTAATCCAAGTGTCTTTTTTCAAATGAAAAATCGGTGAGCTCGGTTATTTATTCCGTCCATTGACAGCGGGTCTTCAGAATTCCTGGTATAATTCTGAGAAGAGTTCAATTTTTCAATCTGTAACCGCAAATTAATTGAGAAACTTAATACGTCATTTGGATGTGGAAAGTTTTTTCACCTCTGAGCTCCTATTTCCGTATAATTCTTAATGAGAATTGAATTTTCCTATCGATAATCCTGGTCTGTAATGTATATATTGAGTAGAGAAAACGACTATATTTAACAACGATACGCCCGCAGGCTCTTCTTCGGGGATAACATGCCAAACTCTAACGGAGTTTAGAAACTGGCATCGATAGAAGCTGGTCGGGACGCTCCATAGTCCATAAAAAAGACTAAATTTAAACTCCAAGATTCCAAGCGTATCGCTGCGCCCTTATACTATCAAGGTATCCATAGGTATATAGGACTAGGGCCTCTCCTTCGCCATAAACAACGTGTAAACAGGATTCATGCTGGTTAACACCATCCAGCTGCACACATGGGCGTTTCCACGCGGTGTCCTAGAATCCGGAATTAAGAATCTTCCCGGTGGCTGGAAGTTCATCTAGGTTATCTCCATCTTCCTACGCGCCTCTGTGATATGTAGGTATAGACAGGCGGCCGAGCTGTTGATTTTGACGCGATATATTTAGACAGAAGCTCCCCGAGGTTAATGACTACTGTCGCAGGATAATGAGTTTCTCCACTCGAACGCCCTGTCTCATGGGTCCGGCGTCCACGTAGCTCAAGTTTCTCTTACATACAGAAATTCGAACCTTTCTTCATTTCCACATTTTATTTCTTCACGCATTCCTTTTTACTCCGATTGAGGAAATAATAAATTTAGTCGATTAACATCGAGCAGGGGATTTCCTATCCATCAACTGCCTCGTAGCGAACCCGCTGGGTTCAATGGCGTTGTGTAACCGCGGCTTTACCCAACGACAACCAGTGTAATAGCTCGATTTAGGTCCCGTGAATAATGACTTAGAATGTCACTGCAGAAATTGAGAGTAATTATTACCGTGGATAAAAGCAGCACAACGACGGTATCAATCATGCGGAATACCGAGCACTCCGCATGACACATTTCGCGGATAGACGCCGTCTTGTCATTCGGGAGAAAGATGTATTTTTTTCTTTTCAACCACCGATGTCAGAGGTCAGCGGGATTTCAACGTTCTACGATAGTAAACGAATTTGCATACTTGTAACGATCCAAACTTTCATCGGATGATAAATATATGTACTAATGAGACTCGGTCGTTGCACGGAATCGCTGGAAACTGACGACGACTACTTATTCGATGCCAAATACTTAATTATACATTTCGGATACTTTCCAAGTTTCACAGAACTAGTCATAGCCGAGGTAGTTCGTCATCATCCTGCAGCGACTCACTAGTCATGGTCTACCCGCAGGTAATTTAGAATCCGCGAGAGACTAGACGTCGGCTGGTTCCCCCGGGTAACAATTCATGCAAAACAGGGTAGGAATGATTCACGAACTAGTTCACGTTCTCGTGACCGCTACCACCGCACCGCGGACGCGGACCCGGAGAATGCAGAATGCAGTCGAGCTATACAGCTGAATGAGAACACGAATATTTTCTGCACGCGCTGGTCCGCCTGAACTATATGGGTCGCTGAATCTTTAAATATTAGTACACAAATTACCCTACGTTTGTTTACAGAAAGAAGAACGCAACGTGAGATGAACGGCCCGGTTTCTAACGTTATAAGAATATCAGCTGATTGTGAGATCATTTTCTTCTAAACCAGGGAGAAGGATACGAAATCACCATTGAATCGTGGTGGACACAATTTCACTGAAATTAAATTCCCTGACATTTCCCGCCAAAAATCCATTATTATTACATCTCTTTTCCAAATAAAAAAAAAAACCAAACAATTTCAACGAACTCCAGTGCATGAAAAGCAAGAAATTGTGATTCTGTACATTTTAGGATTGTGTTTTTGAAATTATAGAATACAAGTCGACGCTAGGACACAGGATACTCGATAATACCATCCAATAATGTGTAAAAGTGGAATTCCCCGATTTTTCCCTGACTTTTCCAGAAAATAAAAATTCCCCAACTATTCCCAGTTTTCCAATTTTCTCTCGCCCAGTCGCCACCATTATTGGGCGAGGAACGATTCATGTTTTCAATCTATTGCCGATTCAAAATTAAATTTTTATGAAGGACTGGTTACACACGCCTTGCTCGCTAGTTTGTGGTTCAGGAGTGTATTGTTCCAACAATTATGACAGTTGACTCATAACTTCCACAAATGGAACAAATATTTATTCGTCGAGCGAGTCGAAAGTCTCTCTTTTCATAAAATGTACATCTTTACGAGAAAAAAGAAGGAAAACCGTTGAGGTCATGTTGTGACTCAGAAATCCAGGGATCACAAGCTGTGACAAGGCTGAAACAAACAGAAGACCCAGTATTTGATCCCTTCTAGCTTCACATTTGTTCACTTAGATTTTCGACTTTCCTGGATGATAATAATCCTCCATCAGCCAGTCGTGATATTGTATAACGAAGTGAGAAATGATCTAGAGACTCTGTATCACAAACCAAGTTCATTTTCACCATCCTGTTAGCGGAAGTATGTACGTCCAGAGACGTGGCTTAGCTGACCACCGACCACAAACCGTCGGTCTCGTATAAGCGAAGCACGGATTGTGAAATCGTTTCAATTTTCCTCAATTATCTCCCTCCTCTTCTTCTTCTCTTGATTAAAATTCTTCTTTTCTTATCGAAGATCCTTTCCAACGCTCGGCTCTAGTCGCGGGGGATTTCCCCGAAAGGATCTCGAGGATCTACTGCGCACTGCGCGGTGGCGAACGGTACCCGCATCAGGATCGCTTTCGCTAATGCGGCGTATAAATTCCTGGGTGATTTAAAGCGGCCTACTATTAATTAACAATTAACGTGTAGTAGCCGTGCAGGTAGCGTAAGGTCGAGGTGACGTCGGAGTGTATATATAATATAGGGAGAGGTTTTTCTACGTGCGAAGGAAGCGAGCCGGAGGGAAATGTCGAGAATGCCTTAACGCTCGCGGCCGCCCGACCCGATCCCAGTAGATCCCAGTAGAATCTCTTAGGTTGAGGTACGCATGCGCATGCGAGTCGCCGGTTTGGATAGCATGGAGAGAGCTCCTGCTCGAGTGACCAAACAGAGTTTACTCCGGTTTTCGCGTTCCTCGAGAACATCGTCGCGACGATAGACACTCCTGATAGTTCAGTAAAGAACTTCGCGTCCTTCGATTCAAATTTGAATACCTTTTTTTTGTATTTTATAGTTTTTTTTTAGAGACAGAAGGAATAGACATTTTAAACTAAGAAAGAAAACCGCGCGCTGCATTTAAAACAAAATAATTTAAAAAAAAAGCACTAAATACACTTATACAGAGTTGTCAATATTTTTTTTCAACTTTATTGAAGATAAAAAATTTGTTCAAAATCTGATATTAAACAAGTTTGAGTGATGGCACAGCTGATAAGCGTCAAGTTATCCAGGTTTGATAACGCACCTTGGGGCTTCCGTCTTCAAGGTGGAAAGGATTTTGGAACACCCCTCGTCGTTCAGAAGGTCAGTCTTCATCTTTTTCTGTCACTTATTGCCACATTGACATCAGCATATCATATATCCAAGTTGTTACGGTTTTTACCGATTTTGTTGTGCTCCTTCCTTTCTCCGTCTGAAAACTCTTCATCCCTTCATCGGAAAACAACGAAAGCTCGCTCCACTGTCCCTTGAAGGATAAACTGGGTCCTGAGGAGACGCTGATTGTCGCTGAGCTTGTGACAGGGTCAATTTTATCGATGATTGATTCATACTCATTCGATCATCTATTAATTGATTATTATTCGTGATCCGATCAGCGGCCATCGGTCATCTGGTATCTAAACAAGAGTCGGTGAACAGTGATTGTGCGTAACGTGATACGCGCTGCTTCATTTATATCTCCCGCTAGAGCCGGTGGCATCCGAAGAATTCGCATTCAGCTTTGCATACCTACAGACTTTTTGATTTCAGGTGGAAAATGTCTTTTTGAACTCAGCTATTTTGTGCGGTATTTAAGAATTCTTTTCTAAACGCATAATAACCTGGGTATTCGCGAAATATACACGACAATCGTGTCGTTACGCAATGACAAAATAATGCCAAACTTTACTTTAAACAACACAATTCGGTGCCAACTGTTTTTCGCGAGTTCGTGCCAAATTATCTAAGCTATTGTACATACATGTACTAGCTACACGCATATCGTTATTACTTATGTACTTTTTAACGATTCATAGTTGTAAAAATATTTCCTCTTCGCTGTACAGTCATACGATAACCGTCAGTGACTAATTTCTCGTATGCAAAAAGTATATATGTATATTCAGCGGAGAAAAAGTGACTGCAATGTGTACATATTCGTTCTGCAAACAGTTGTCCGAGTTCGAGGTCGGTAAATATATCAGCTACTGATAATTTCTGGAACGGTATTAAATTTTTACTCGAGAAAAATGACTAATAAACGGAAAATGTGTTATTTGTTATCTTCGCGCGGATTCTGCGTACTAGAGTTGATTAAAAAAAAAATTAAAAAATACTGGGGGTGGGGGTAGAAACCTCGCGGCGAAAACATTGGCGAAATGTAATTCGAGTTAAATTATTTAGGCGAGCTAATGGCTATTTTGAGAAGGTGCCTTTGCGAAACATACACCACCACCAGCCACCCAAAAGCTGTACGTGCTCGAGACGCGACGCCGAACGACGCTCGCTTTCGAGCTTCCTGTCTAAAGTCATTATAAAAATAAATGTACACTCGATTTTTCTAAAATTAAAACCCCACCCGGTCCTAAGGATGCCCCAAAATATTTGAATCACTTGATACAAAATCGTATAAAGCAGATCCCATTCGGGCAGGTGGCACCTGCGTCGAGTAGTATATTAACACTTGGAGAGATTTGGAGGTTGTTCTCGGGTTCGCATTTAACCTGACACAATTTCAAAGCTGTTTCTATATTCAGACCCGTTGGAACGATCGCTCCTCGAAATTGGATCCAATGCGTCCATTTATCGCGATAACTTAATCGCCCCATTTAATATGATAACCGACGTGGTATCACCGTGTGACGAAATTTGTAGCCCCAGCTGGTCGTGACTCATGACACATTGGAGAACCTATCGTTTTTCAAACCTCGCGCGGTTCTCATATCTGAATAATAACACTGCTGAGAATATAGAAAAAAAAAACGATAACCAAATAGATTGGGTGCCAACCTAGTTTATCTACGAGGGTAATTCATGAGGCTTTCAATGTCACCGATATCGCGTTCGGAATTGTCGTTTGATGGCAGTATAACCAGGTGAATTTGATTCGTCATAGAATCCTTATCTTTGGCCACGATGTGATCCATAAAAAAAATTCTTTGAGATCAGATTTAACGAGTGAAAAACATGAAACTCATTTCAAGGAACTTAAACCGCGCTGTTCTACAAACAAGTGGCGTTGAAAGGAGCTCATGACCGGATCCAAGCCGCGATGAACGACTCATAACTTTGCTTTTTCTATTCAAACTTAAAGCTCCGTGAACGAGTTACGGAACACTGCAGGAGAAGAGCTCGAACTTATAACTAACGATGCACATGTTTGACGTCTGACGTACATGCGGGCGCGACTATAACACACATTCAAATCCTTCATGAGCGTAAACGTCATTCTTACAATTTCCGAATGACTCGACTCGATCAAATTTGAAGACTCGATGGAAAATGATCGGTGTAAAAAATATTCAACAACCGTTTACTGCTTGCACTTCGAATCATGCAGTGACTAAGAACGTCGAAGCCATGTAATTGCTGGAATGAAAAATCGTATGTCGGGTACGAGAAACGTCAAAACATATTCAAGCTCAGCTGGAAACTCATTGTTCCAGTTATCATTGCGACATTTATGTTACTTCTGCGTTTCACAGTCATCATCTAAGGTCGTTCCGACTGCGGAGCAAAGGAAATGCGAAACCGCAATCGTCTGACATATAAGAGGCACGTACACACACCTTGAGTGCCTCGAAATTTGCTAAATGTGCGAAAATATTCTTTGACCGTGGAGCTTTTTAGTGCGTCGCATGTGCACCGGGTTTTACGATCCTCTATAATTGTCGAGTACCATATTCATTCCGCGTTTACTGTTTTTGCCATACCTGTACACCGAACTGTCCGATTGGAATTTCGAACGCCAAACACCGTCTGTCCTTGAACCTTGATACTCTACAATTATATATGCATATCTCTAAAACCGGAAGCTCGAGGCTACAAAGTAGCGAACGTCGCTGTTACGTCAGACGTCTAAAACCGCGTGGTGTCAGAATGCAATCTCGCGAGATAACAAACTTTTTTTATACCAAGCGGTCACGTTGTCACGTACACATTACAGCATAGATCCTTAGGGCAAACGTGACTTTCGATACTCAACCCATAATTCATACGACTCTGATAATGATCGGGTGACAAATCACGTCGCTCGTCTGTAAAAGTCGACAGGCGACATTTTTTATCTTCCAAACCTAGACAATGGCACGTAATTGTGCATCAAGTTGGCGAACTGCGAAAGAGATGAGAATAAAAAAGCTGTGGTACGAAGGGGTGCGACTAAACGAAAAACGTCGCGTCCCGTCGTCCTGCGCGATTTCGCGGTCGCGGAGCGTTTTTCGACTGTACAATAATATGCGTGGGCGGTATTGGCGAACGGTCAGAACGGAGGCCTTTGCGTAGGCAGCCACGCGATCAGAGGATTGCGTGAGCTTCGAGTGCACACGGTACGAATATACCACCGATTCCGGCTGAGAGAACCGACATAACGTCGCAGTGGCGTAACTTGGTCATTTTGGCTCGGGTCCCCAGGATTGTCGACCAACGTGGCCGAGGAACCCTAACACAGAACGTTTAATCTCGGGGAAAGAACACGGCTCGAGTTTCAACGCCAGAACGAAACAGAGAGCAAAGATTAATGGACCTCGCGAATACGGATGGACGTTACGTCCTATTATAAGCACCCGTCGAAAACGTTGTAAGTCATTGCGAATTGTTAGTCGAGACAGAACCAGCGCTAATAGAACTCATAACAATTTGTGATGGTTAACCCGTTGCTATCGGTCCGAATCAGCGGTCAGACTAAGATCAATTAACTTACGTCTCATTTGCTCCGGACTGCGGCGTCGGCTCGCCGCAGGATCGAAGTCTACCTGCCGCAGATGCGAGTCGTTGTCGAGTAACGTCGCGGACCTATCGACGGCAAACTTTGGATCATGAGACTTGAGATATTGATTTAGGAATTCGATTCAACCTAGATTTCGGTAGCCAGTTTTTTCCGCCCCTGTCGCCGGGGCTGCCCCTTCCTTCGAGATGTTCGGTGAGGCCGTCCGCTGTTGCAACCCCGGCTCGCCTCGCCGCGGTGGCTGGTATTAATAGAGGCAACGAAGGCCTGGTGCCGGCCGACAAAGCTTACTCTCGCGGATATAAAAATATCGCTTTTATTTCGTCCGCCATGTTCGAATCGGTATATTTCGTACGACTGATCGGCGAAGCTAAGCTTGTTTTGAATGGATTTGTCGAGAAACAAGCGGGTTTGGGCTGACTATGAGCCAGCCTTCGAACTTCCCGTTATTTATTTTATTCTCAGCTATTTTCAAATTTGTAAATCTGACCTCAGATTCTTGATCAGCGGTTCAAAAAACCTTCGAGTACAAATTTCCGTAAGATTTCGAATGTTTTTAGTATTTTTCCCAGCAAATCGGACTCGCCATTTTGAATTTCGCTAATCTGACTTCAGATTCGTGATCAGTGACCCAAAAAACCTACGAGTACCAAGTTTCATCCAAATCCAAATGTTTTTAGTTTTTTTGCAGCACATCGAATACGCCAAATGAAAATTTTGCAAAACTGACTTCAGATTCGTGATCAGCGATCAAAAAAACCATATGGTACCAAATTTCACTGAAATCCGTTGATTCGTTCTCAAGATATCGTCATTTTTGTTGCGTTTTTTAGAATTTTGTTATTTGAATACTTCAAAAAGTACTAATCCGATCAAAGCCAAAATCTAATCAGTTCTAAGTTGAGAAAAGCCCCGTCGATTGAGCCCTATCTGATCAAAATCCGCGAACTCGTTCTCGAGATATCGCGCGGACAAAAATGTGGTCACATACACACACACATACACACACACACACATACACACACACATACACACACACACACACCCAGACGTCAAACTGAAAATAGTCGGAGGTGATTCTTTGGACCTCGAAATGTGGAGATTTAGTAAAAACTCGACTTTTCATTTTCGGGGTGATCACAATGACTTCCTTTTTTCTCTGAAAACAGAGAAACGGGAAGTTAAAAAATAGGAGATGAGACACGATGTTTTCGAATATATCGATTATCCGGGATTTGTTCAGAGACAGTCGTAAAATTCTTAATCGCACGCGTCGGTATCACCTACTTATACATATATGAAAATCAAATGATCCCGGATGACCGGTGTGGGAAGTATGCCAACTGGCTAACACGCTTATAATCCCGTCAGGTTTTTTATGCTGAATTTGACTTTCTATCAACGCGATGAAATTCGCGGATTCACGATGTAGCCAGTTGTAACGTGACACCGACTCACGCTCGCTGCACTCAAAGCCTTCGGGCTCGCAGGATCTTCTCTTTTCGCACGGAACCTTTTCATCGTCACGTGTTCCAATTAAACGACGAAGGGCGTAGGGTAGGCGTACCAGTTGTGGCCACTGTACCGTTTGTGGCCACTTTACATTTCTTTCGAGTTTTTCAAGGCTTACAGGTTGTGTTTGCTGCATCGAGTGTTATATTTCGACAGAATAGATGTTTTGACACTACTGTCGACTGTTTTTTTGATTGCCTGCTACTTAATTGGAATGCAATACAACGAAAGGTGCCGTGTCGCGTAATTTAGGTGAATCCTTATCAGAAGTGTTAAGCGATCCCTCGAGAAATAAACTCCAATTGCTTGTATTTAGAGTTACCCTGATCCATTATGTATTCATACTTCATCAGTTAGTGTTTATTTTTGAAGTTGGAATTCTACAATCTGACACACAACCTGAAATATCCGAGAAATACTGACTTATTCCGGTTGGCCAGAAATGGTACAATAAAAATGCCCGTGTACCATTTGTGGCCACCTATTTTGATCGCGGACTGTTACAGATAAAACGTAATTAGTGTCATTATACGTCACGAAAAAAGGACAAGGGAAAACAAAAAAATCTATGTTCGTGTCCCTGAAAAATAACCATTGCTACTGAGTCTACTTCTATTGATTCCAAGATGTGCTGTATTTGACGTTTCGAGGTTAGGTTGCCTCTCCGCGTCCAGATCTCGGTCCCGATTTTACGGCATGTTGCGACTATGTCTAAAGCTATGGCCACAACTGGGTCTTTGACTGGCCACAAATAGTACATTTGTGGCCACAAATGGTGAAAATAGCATATGCAATATAATTGGCTATTTTTTCGAATAATTGTAATCGGAGATGGTTTCAAAAGATCATAATTCGATTCTCTGTACCTTTACGGTCATATTGATCACACGTTCAGGTTTATATTCGTGATAACCTGAATACTATCGCTAAACGAATGCCCGAAAATGCTTAAAGTGGCCACAACTGGTACGTCTACCCTACACGCAACTCTGTCAATCTTCGAAATTTCATTAAGTGGGTAAACTAAACGGTGTCAATGGCGAACTAATTGTAGATCATTTTTCGGTCAATCGTTTCGACACGACTGCTGTTGCCGTTGCAGCGACGTACGTCGTCGAATGGTCACAATTACAGGCCTTCACCCCTGCAATTATCGTTTATTACCCAGCGTGGTCATCCGAAGTCCAAGGGCATCTTCGCATTGGTTGAGAAAGTGTCGCTAGTGTGTGTATATATGTCGTATGATAAATCGAATGATATACGGTCTCTGCTACTGCGCAGATAGTCGATTCGATCTTTTGAATCGAAGTATGGTATTCTTGTTCTGATTCGTTAGTATCCGGACTTTTTTTATTTCTTCTTTCTTTTGTCAGGCAATACCTTACCGGTTAAGAATAGAGTGGGTGGGTATATAATTTACATAAGATTCACACACATTCCTCGATGGAGATAATGTGATAACGATATCAATTGTTGTGTTAGCCTTCTGAGAAACGGGGGGGGGCTTTTGTCTACCGATCTATAGCAGCCCGATGAGTGTGAGAGAGAAATTCTCGCACCTATAACCACGTGTGTGATGAAAAAACCTACCGCGGTTAGAACAAACGTGCGAATATCTTTTATCGCGTAACAAAGAAACGTATCATATCTCGGGATGTTTATTCAACGTCAGGCCTAGGCCGTCCCGCATTTCATCCGGGAGGTTCAACTTTTTACGCAAACACATGCCTATAAGACTAGAATGAAATTCCTCTGCTAGATTCCTGAGGAGGTATTCCCAACACAATCTCCAACGGCGATCGGATTCTAGCAACCTTGCCCGAAGCGAGGATCATTAATTATCGAGACCACGCTGACCCCAGGTGTATTAAACTCTCTTTGGCGTCTCAATCTTGACGAAAATTACACTTTCGTGACTTCACAGCCCGATTCCCCAGCTGCGGGCCAGAGCTGAGTGCGGGAATGTAGATATTATCACACGGTTCCGGCTGTCTTCGGGTGTCATCGGCCGCTGCGCGCGCAATTATCGAAAAAACATGGGAATTCCAACCTCACATCACAGGTTAAAAGGAGGTCGAAGAATCAACTTCCCTCACCGGTAATGGAATACACATCACGAGCCAGTCAGACCCTGGCTACGATCTTAAACAGAGTTGAGGGTGTTCCACCTCTTGTCGCCTTCGCGTTGTGTCCAACAGCTAAACCACATTCCATACCGCCTAGCCTGCCAAATCCAAGCATCCTTTGTTGCGGATGTTATTATCATTATATTCCTCGGGATAAAACGTACGCTAGTCGTTCGGGTTGAGGATGAGGTCACCGATCAGCGGAGTCCCCCTTGACGCCTGCACAGTCCGTCCTGTTGACTGAAAACCGGCGAAGTTTTCACTTCCGCTATCGTGAGATAACGGATTTTTCAAAGATCGAGAAAAGTTGATCGCGCGATTCTATCCCATTAGAACAAACAATCGACGACGGAATGTTATTCATCCAATTGTAATAATAAGATGAGATCACTGATCACCTTGGCCTCCGAGGCTACGACCTGTGCTCGACGTCCCGTCGCTATAGCTGAGGCTGCAGACGATCCAGACGGGAAACCGATCAGTCGAAATCGGTACCATCCGCTGACAAAGCGCAGGCTTATTGACCTTTTTTCTGCTGCATTTCCTTTGTGCAACGTTCGTCTGAAAAAGTTGTTCATTTCCCTTGTGGACAGAGGAGGGCCATAAATGTGGGTGGATGAGCTTGAACAAAGTTTTTCCGTCTCGTTTGCGATAGCCAAACAACAAACATAACATAAATGACTCCCGATAATGAAGACCGTGCGACGAGGATACATTGACTCGAGGATCATGCGCCTCTCGGAGTCATCTTTATCGTAGTAGAATCAAATAAAAGTATAATATATATGGTAATGGACCGGTACCCGGGTACCTATATACTCGGAATTTATTATCAGACCTTTGTACTCAGGCGTTAGTCACACGCTGGGTATTATAGAGTCGTATCTTATTTCCTTTCTTAATATTCAGGAAGCTGGTTGCTCTAGGAAAATTCTGTTACACCTCCAGTCGGAGAGAATTACTAGATTTTGTCACAAAGCTGCGAGACATTGTTTAAACTGAAAGAGCTTATCGGTAGCTTGGAATAAAGATGTTTGTTGAATAAACAAATGATGAATGATCATGTCACAGAGAACAGAGGCGAAGTATCGATCACGGGCAAATTTACCGTGACTAAGATCCCGTCGAACCTTACAATTCATGGAATACAAATACTAGGTATAACCACAAAAAAGCAGCATGACGTCAGGCGAGATTCGAAGGCGTCACTGAACCGTTCTTCGTCAAGTGACGGGTGTCCGCTTATCTAGAAGAAAAAAAAAATACACACATGGACGATCTTTGTTGTGTGCGGATCATACGAGTAACTCTGTTACCGACACAGTCACGCATGATCCACACCTTGTTCCGATAATGTATGTGCATACGGTATTAGTAGAGGTGTAAATACGTTTATAAATATGTATTCTCGAGTGGGAAGAAAATACGCCTCACGGTATCACTCTTTCTCTTTTTTCACATTTTTTTTCTCTTCCATGAATTCGATTCTCACTCTTACTCTCACAATTCCGCAGCTCACTTTCCCACATGTGGTTAATAGAGAACAGTTGGGCATTCTCGAACGTCAGGTCACTTTTCCAAGAACCGAACGATCATCGATGCTGTTATAATTATGACCAAGACCCACCGCAGACTCCAGGAAGTTGTTACTAATGAATTTTGACTAGTTGTTCCTTGTTGTCTATTATCGCATATATCTGACGGTCTGTCATCTTACCTACTGTATCTGATAATCCCGGAATGTAAACAAGCGAACCGAATTAATTAACGTTTTACACACATTCGACTTCCATATTATGCTGATTAGAATTCATGAACACAGTTAAAGGCCTGTTCCGCGTGCAACCAGGTAATCAAGGCGTTTCCAATTTTATTCCATCAATACCGACTGGATAAAAACCGAAAAGTCATTGACTCTGAGACGAAGAAGAAATTCCCATTGAGTGACACTCTCGAAAAATTGTGATCCGATCGAGAGAATTTGAAATTTCTGTATCCACCGGAGGAAGACGTTGCCCTTGGAGTGGCCACCCCGTAGTAGATCGTCGTCGACGGTATTTCACGCGTGTGCGTGGGTCGTTAATTGGTAAAAAACAAAAAAAAAAAAACGAGTCTTGTACAGCGGGCCGAAACTCGGTTCGGTGTAAAGACCTTAGAATTTAGAACCTCTGTGAGTTTGGACTCGGGGAATGCATTCCGCTTCGACCGGAGAAGCTGAAGAAGCGTGGCCAAGTGGGGGGGGGGTCCATCTCTGATAACCCGCTCATCGGAATGCACACCAACCTAATGCCTCGTCTGACTCCTTGGAGTGCATATAATAAGAAGTTATTTTTAGACCGGTCCATGCTTATTTTTAGAATACGTTCCTCGGTTCCAAGTTCAACCCTGAGTCAGGCTACGTCACGAGGCAACGCAATAGCGTTACACGACGGGGCTTATGTAAAGACCCGATGTTGGACCAATTTTCAGGAATTTTTGTAAACCTCAACTCAACGCGAGATTGCGAAACTTTTAATCATTTGCTCACTTCTTTGGCTATTTGATTTTCCTATGAAACATTTTTTAGGAACTACGGGAATATATATATAGGAGACTCGGTGAATTTTTGTACATAGCCCAGAGTATAGAATTCTTAAAAACATATTAACGATTTCGTGTTATCACGTGTTAAAGGTGGTCGACACCAATTATCGAAATATATTATCATTACGGTAATTAAATTTAACGACATTCCGTGGCTGATACGCATCTAGTATCTGACAGGAAATATCAACATTTACACTGCGGTGATACCTACCGAAGAAACAAGTCTGCAGTCTGGTCCCGAAATTTTCCAAAATTTTCCCAGGCGTCGCGCTGGGTAAAATAGCCTCGAAACGCTCAGGGTTTTGGATTTAATGGTCGATGAACGTGGTTTTTTATCATTATATTCAAGGATTTATACCCATAAGTGCTTTCGGAAGTGGTTGGACAGAAATAAAGTCTTTTACCCGGTAAAATATATCGCCCCCGTTGGACTATCGGAAGGCTGACAGTCTCGGGCAGCATGCGCTTGACGAATTTAAAATAGGCGCCAGAACGAATCGGTCTACTAGCGACTCCGAAGTGTCGCGTTACGCCCGCAGCAGCAGGCTCACACTGACGTAACTCTTCGCAAAATCTATTTGCGTTACCTTGCCGTAAACTCATCCTCAATCCCAATTTCACAGACGCCACCGCGATTATACCAGCGAATTAAAGGATTTACGAACCAATGAGCTAACGTAGGATATACAATTTGTAACGTTTCGAAACGGAACCCTTATACAAATTTTTACCTTGGAAACTGTGGCTTGTTTCCTCAGCCAAGGAAAAATCGTTGGTAGAGACGTGATATTGAATTTGTACGAGTAAAAAAAAAAAAATTAAACCTCGTTAGATCACTTTGATACACTTTATTGTTAATTCAAAATTCGATAGCGTTCGAAACAGTCTTTCTTTCGCGCCATGTTGTGACGTCACTATTAAGTACAACGAGCCTTGTATCTCCTATTTTTCCCTTTCTATCGAAGGATATGACGTATGAAATTGGGAATATTCTTTGAATTGTACTTTTGTAGTGGACGCGGCATAAATTTTGATTGGTAGTTCAACTTGTTACCACGATCGTTGATGTTTATCGGTACCGAAGTCAGGGGTTAATGGTTGCTCGCGTGCTTTCGTGATTGCAGTTTTTGAATAGGGGCATAAACCAGATAAGTAGACTAGAGTAAAAGGGATATAATATGAGTGTGTGGCGAGATAGTGTACAGCGATGAAAGGTAAATTGGAAGATTGTTGAGTTTGAAAAACCTTCTTACTTGAGGTTACTGTGCACTGTTAAAAAAATCTGTATGAAATTTAATACACATTTGTTGGAAGCATTTTCGCAGATACAGTCTATGAAAATTCAAATACGATATTGAAAATTCAAGAAGTGGTATTTTAATAATAAATTCACCGTGTAAAATTACTAAACACTGGTGTGCTAAATTCAATAAATTTGGACATCATTATTCAATTCATAATAAGCGAATTTTACACACACGTGAACTGGAATTTGAAAACTGGTTTATGAATTTACTGTACTGGTTTAGTAATTTCATAGTCAATGTGTATTAATAATGTACAAGGACAAAAATAGGTAAAAAAATATTATTTTAATTAATTTTTTAGGTTATTTATGAGTGACAAAGAGGTTTCAACCGTTTATCGTTAACCTTAACGCATGAAAACGTATTTTTTTATCTTGAAAAACACCGCTGTGTTTTTGTCCCCGCCGGGACTTGAACCAAGTTCGCTCGCTCGCTCGGATTACTAGTCGCACGCCCTACCTACTACGCCAATCTAACTGATGGTAGACCATGACTTCATGTGATCAATATTCAATAGAAAATACAGTTGATAAAACATTATCACAATAGTACATTTTTTTCTGAATTTCTATAGTTGAACCGCAGATCACGTTTATTTACTACACAACTTTGGTAAATTTATTCAAAAAAAAAAACTCTCACTTCTCTTCGAACTTCGATTTTGATATGAATGTTCAGACAAGTCACACTTTACTGACTGGCGCTAGTTTGAGAAAGAATCCGGAATATGCAAATAGCTTCCAGGAATATTTTAAATATGGTATGTTTAATATACAATCCAGTAAAATCAAAATTTGTTGGGGCAATTTCAAGATTTAGTGTCATGAAATTCGAAAGCAGACTACAAACTTGAAAATCAATTTCGTAAATTCAGAATTGGGTTTTGGGAATTTCCAAGCCGAATAGTGAAATTGATAGAGATGTATAGTAATTCCGTTCGATACACTATATTTTTCATTTCAAAAGACTGTGATCGAAAATTCTCACACAAGTGTGGAGTAATTTTAGCAGAATATTTAGCAAATTTAAAATACTGTTTTGTAATTTTACAGTGAAAATGTTTCTACCGATACTTTTACTATACAATTCAGCAAATTCCAAACACGGTTTCGTATTTTCCCATTCAAGTTTAGTGAAATCAAAAATGTAATTGTGAATTCGCGGAAAAGGCTTGGTAATTTCCTTTGCTACACCAAATTTGTAATTTTGCGAGACTTCTGTGTAGTAAATGTGTTGTAAATTTACGAACATTTTTTACAGTGTGGTTTGTTGGAAATGAATTTCACTCACGTTGGGTGCACGCGATGCACGCTTGAATTTCTCCACTTGCGTATCTCCACACGTAGTCTTTTTGCCCAGGTGTCTTTAAAGCTACATTTATAGATCCCAGGTTCGTTAGTGGAAATGAAACGACCGCGAAGGTCAGCCAGACGAGGAAGAGAATCTCGGGAAAACATTGTATTTCAAAGTGTGCGTAAGGCATGACTGTGTAAAGGTCAGTATGCCATAATAAACCAGCTATTTTCATCGCATACCGGTGGGTGGCTTACGGCACGAACTCATTGCTCAATTTTCCATCATCTGCCAGACGGACCCGTCAATCTTTCCCACAAGAAAAAAAACTACAATCAATCACTCGATGGTTATTTTTCGATAATTTCCAGTCCGATGGGGATCGGGGTCAGAGTTGCGTGCTGCGATTTTGATCCCGATATAATGGATTAAAAAAAACACCTTGATTGATTCGTAAACAAAACCGTTAACGTGATTCGGTTGATCGCTGGGCGCCGCGGAGTAAGAGACACCCGGTGTTGATCGGATGACCCAGTTTCCAATTCACTCAAAAGTATTCGTTGCGAGATTGGACTGTGTGCAGCAGCTGTAAAAATAACGTGGATAAATTCCAATATATTTGGCAGCAGTGGCTATTTATTAGAAGGCCTCAAGAGTCGTTAATTATTTCTGATACCATCCGCAGGAAACGAGGCCAATGCCTTCGTCGCGATAACTTGCAAGCCTCGAACCTTCCGTCTTAAATCTTATGAATGGAGGTTCAGTACTCCGCAGGTCCTTTTACTCTGCCCTTTTTCTCTTTTCTCTTCTCCTCTCTTCCCTCCTTTCTCCCTACCCCGCGATGTCTGGAGCCCGGAGTCTGGATCAGTTAATTGATGCCTGTACCGCCGGCAGGCTGGTCCATAGTTCCATAAAAATAGATCCTTGAGGCCTAAGCGATGCGAGCAAGAACACTCTCGCTCTCTTTTTTCACCACGATCATAATGATGATGACGACGATTGCGTATCTGCGGGGTAATTGACGCCCATCGTTAACAGATACACGAGTGTAAAAACCAAGAAAACGCCTCTTCAAAGCCCATCCAAGTTTCTTACTTCCCTTACCTTGCCCACCTCACCATTACACTTTTCGAGCGATGCGATAGACTTGCGATAAAACGATGGAACATTCTTTGTCTGCACAGGTGAACGGGGGTTCTCCCGCTGAGGCAGCTGGTCTTAGGGCCGGCGATGCGGTTATCAAGGTGAACAACACTGACACCTTCAACCTGAGGCATAAGGACGCTCAGGATGTGATAGTGAGGGCAGGAAACAACTTTGAAGTTACGATCCAGAGGTAAGTTTTCATCGGATGATGCAAAAACATATGACAAACGTCCACATCAGACGACCCTGAGGAACTGAACATTCTTCTCATTCCAGGGGTGGCAGCACATGGAAGCCAAGCGTAACCCCAGTGTCGGCAAACCTTCCGACCCCAAAACCGTCCAGCCCTGCGTGCAGCATTTCACCTGTGACAAAGACATCCTTGGCGGCGAAGAAGCAGGAAGGTCCTTTGATCGGAAGCGGACACAACTTCAGCCCAAAACCTTTCGTGAGTGAATTGAGTTGATCGAGGTAATTTTTGGTTCAGTTGATTTTCACACTGAAACGATCTTGTGTTGATAGTTGAACGGAAATGGAGAGGCACCGATCAAGTCGATCGTTAACAAGCAGTACAACAGCCCAGTCGGAATTTACAGCGAAGAAACAATCGCAGAAACTTTGTCCGCTCAGGCTGAGGTCCTGGCCGGTGGAGTCCTGGGGTGAGAAATTTGTTTTTTTTTTTGCTTCAAGTCGAGGATTGATTGACTTTAAAACTTTTGTGGCATGATTCTTCAGGGTGAACTTCAAGAAAAATGAGAAAAACTACAATGCTGAGAACAGCGAAGTTTTCAAGATGGTACAAGAGGCAGACAAGGAGCCAAGATCCCCCGAACCCGGTTAGTAAAGGAAATGAACAATCACATATTTCCTCTAATCACTTGCAATTTAAAAATTTATCATGTCTCTAGACAATATTGGACGCGCGAAACCTTGTGAATTTCAGTTCATCAACTTTTCAGCCGAACAATTATCAAAATTTGTTCTTTAATTAACAATGGGGATAAAATTAGCGGAAGTGACGTAGTTTCGTTTACGTTCCTACATGCAGACGCGCGTATCTGTCCCACCTATCAGCTTCTTCAGGGTCATCGATGACGTACTTTGAGATCGCAGAAACATGATCGGTCAGTTAGCCCTAAAATTATCCGTATCTCCAGTTTTCATTATGAACCACAACGACAATCTTAAATTTTTTTTAATTACTTGCTCACAATGAGTCTTTGAAAATTACGTAATGCCGATAGAGTTTATTCCGGGTAATCGCGTGGGAGATTTCCGCGCCCAGGATTATATCCCGTTGCTGAAGAAGCTTGAATTTAGCGAGTACCAGTAATCTGTTTTCCGTATTGACGATCGACGACTCTTACGCGTCGCGAGGCTACGTCATCTCCTCCTCCATTGGCGCAATTTTTCGAACAAAAAAAAAGGAGAATGTGCGAACAAACTCGATAACGAATTTGCAAAATAGCGGAACCCGCGATACAAAGCGGTGCTGTTACCCCGACGAACTCTACCGTCGGTGGTCTTACCGGTCTCAGGCACGTCACAGCTCCGGAGACCAAGCCGCAGCCAACAACCCCACAGTCGAGCCTTCCACCCGGACAGAACATCTGCGCGGACTGCGAGAGGCTCATCGTGTAAGTTCGACATCGACAAAACGCTATCACACCCAATTTTCACTTTCAGAGGCTTTGGGAATCGATCATAAACGGTGGTGTTTCGATGGGGCTTCATCATTCATCTCCACCTCCTCATTCGACATTTGACCCTTCAGCTGCGGCTGCTGAGCGAGCGACAGTGATATTTTGTCTCGATCTCGCTCGGCTGCCTGTGCTTTTTTTATACCTTTCTCTCGTGATCGGTATTTCTGCGATGGTTTCACACATGTTCTTAGACCAGTGGTTAATATCCTGTGGTTATTGCATTGATGTCCTAGTTTCATCGAGGACGGAATTTTATTCGTCGGTCAGTCACGCGGTCGGGGGTCGTGCCACCTCACCCAGGTCGCCGACACCCCTGGGTCGGGCTATGGGTCTGGGTCAGGGTCAGCAAAATTTGAATTTTCATCAATGTTTCGGCCCCGGGGAAACCCAACGTAGTCCAGTGAGTCCAGTGAGCCCGGTGCATCAAGTGCATCATGTCAATCTGGGATCAGAGGCGAAACCGTCGCCAGATATTCCCGTTTGTCACAACTGCGATAAATCAATTGTGTAACTATCAGATGAATTATAAAACGGGCATCAAAGGAATGAACTCTATCGTCTGTTAATTTCTGCTATCTGTCGCTCTCTTATCTCTATGAAACCGTCTCTCTTATCTACTTCAGAAAAATAGCGCTGCCAGGATGCGGTCGACTGTCAATTTTTCTAGTTCACATCGTCAAAGACGCTACGCGGGTCTAGGTCAAGAACTCTGCGGCTTCAGATCAATATCAGAGCTAATCACGTGCCTGTTAGCACCTGTTCAAATGAAATGTGGTCATTTCACACCACTTTCAATACGCATTTACTCAATTTCACGCAAAGCCCTGCCTAGCGTCTCACGGCTTACTTGTATCTTGTATCTTGTATCCTTTCTCTCGCCTCGTCAAATATCGTTCTACTATAGACGCTCGAGTAGCTGCACGTGAAGCGCCTTTATTGACCCACGTGTACTCTACACACCTCAATTTGTTAAGCATCGTTAAGTAGTGACCAGTCCTCCTCTCAAACATGGAAAGTAATTGGCTTTTCACCCCTAACGTATGCGAGTCATCTGTGCAAGTTATCATTTTTCACATTTGCGGATTTACCGAAGATAAATCCACGCTTCATTCCACATCTTTCTACACACACCTCTGTCTGGCTCTCTGTAGTAGAATTTGGCGCTTGTATTCAGTAGATATCATATCGCACTTAATTCTGCTTTTTGTTATGTGTAGGGCGAAAATCATTTCTCTATATATGCTTACCCGAAGGAACCATTCAGAGCATCACAGATGGTTTTCTCAGACAGGAAATTACGACCTGCTATACTTCGAATGGTTCCTGTAGACACGAATATGTACGATTCGACCGAAACTAAAATGATGACCTTCGGGGAATGATTTGAAACTTGAAATTAAGAATCATTCCCGTTCGTCATTGATCGGAATCGGAGAACGTACGGAGTAGCTGTCAGGCGCTTGTTGCCGGTAGATCATCTTCTTGTACTGTAGTAGGCGTTTTGTCCAATTGATTTGTCAATCGCACAGAAATATGACCGTTTTCTGAACCACGATTTCACACACATTTCTGTTTGCTTGATGTTGAAACAATCAATACGAGACCCGATGTGCCGGTGATTGACTTTCGTCTCGTTTTCCCGAAACAGTGGAGTCTTTGTGAGGATAAAGGAAAAGAACTTGCACGTTGAATGCTTCAAGTGCTCGACCTGTGGAACGTCTCTGAAGAACGTCGGCTACTACAACATCAACAACAAGCTCTACTGCGATATCCACGCGAAGTTGGTCGCCAGACAGAATCCACCGGCTCCGGGTCTAATCCCAGCCACCATCCCACCGTAAGTACATAAGGGCTGGTCCGAAATAGACCAAGGTTAACGCACGAAACATGAAAAAGAAAAGGCACAAGATATAGGGGGAAAAAAGTTATCGCATTCAATGTCAGAGCTGGCAATCACGCTAAAATGTTTCATCGATTGCGACTGATATATACGTAATGTTAGTCACATTACCGTTTGATTGAAGAAAATAACACCACGTAACCGTGTCGGAAATGTGATGACAAATTTATTTCTATTATTGGCGTCGTATCAATGACGATCCGGCTATTAATGGCTGCAGTGATTCAGAAATGATTAAACAGCTAGACTAAAATATATTTTCATATAAATATATGTATTTGCAATTTTTCAGAGGCAAGGCACCCGCTGGCACCATTTCCGCAGCTTTGGCTAACATGGGAGCTAGTATCCCTCCGTTGGCACCTCTTTCACCATCTTTGAACAATCACTCGTCACCTCTGCCTTTCGTAAGTATAGCGTTGCGAATACCCTTTGAAACAGTAGAATAATAACTGAAACCCAAAAAATCAAGAATAGCTCCGTCGATAGTAAGCAAATGAAAATTGACGTCAAAATGTTTTGGGTGTACTAGATTTACTAGCATTAAGCATGATCGTTGTAGCTATGTTATATCATTCAGTTTTTTTTTTTTTTTGTGTGAAGCTATAAGCATCAGGCATAATCCGCTCGTCGCTTTTTGCAACAATATTTTGCAGTGAAACGAATAATTATTAACGTGTTTTTCATAATCGAACTCAAACGCATATTTTCAGTTTTAACTATCGCGTTCGGATATCGATTTGATAAGATCGAGTCAATGCGGTTGCCCATATTATAGGGTCTATAAGATCCGATCGGTGTCGCAATTAACAAAAGTCTTGCGAGTGAATTTTTGCTACTAAACAATTTTACAGACTTGCAATCGATCCTCGAACATCGCCAGTGTACAGGACGGGGTGCAACGTCTACGCATTGATAACGGACACTCGGGATACGCCCCGTCGATGCATCAGGGGATGCAAAATCTAACACGAAATGGCGCAGCGGATAATGCAAAGACCTTTACGAGTACGCTCATCATACAGACAGGCAACGAGGTTGGGAGTACCAACAACGACGACAAGCTTTTGTACAATAACACTTATAACAAGGAATTTTGCTGTGAGATCAAACCTGCGGATGATAACAATAAATTTTGCGAATTTGAACTAACAAGCACAGACGGCACGGAGCCGGAAACTACCACCGACCTTCTTGCGATTGCCGCCCAACCTTTTCCCGTTCGCAAACAGGTGATTTTTCATTGACTTTGTTATTTTCATCAACATTTTTCTTCAAGTTTTCGTGAATTTCGAGGGGACCAGTACAGCATGATTCAACAAATTTTACATACTCCAAAAACCATTAATATCTTATCCTTGACTAAACTTGACTTTCATAGACATCACTTGTCGTAAGGTTTTAGACACACGACTGATTCAATTATGTCTTTCGACTTCTCATTTTCTTCGGTGAGCAATTCTTCATCATATGAATGAGGGAAACTGAGAAGAAAAATTCTGTACTTAAAGTTATTGTCAGTTATCGAAATTTAGCGACAATCTATAGTCACTCTTTTGCTGATAACTTGGTCCAAATTTTATTTTGTTCAATTTCCCTCATTCATAGGATGAAAGATTGCTCTCCGAAGAAAATGAGACGTTGAGAGACATAATCGCGGATCAACCGTGTGCCTGAAACCTTACGACAAGTGAATTTTGAAAGAGTCATTTTTTTGATCTGATCGTGAAATGAACTTTGGGTAAGACATAAATGACTTTTGGAGTATGGAGAATTTGTTTAATCACGCTGTACTGGTCCCCTTGATTAATCTTGCACCGATTGACCTTCTCCATCGATTGTCGATGCAGGAAACGCGAGAGAACCGCGTCCTCGCCGTTGTTAACCCTTCGTCGCAGATGACGACAAAACGTACTCAATTAAATAATTGAGCGTATATTTATAATCGATTTATTTATAAGGCACGATCTATTTAAGTGTCGTAATTACTGTCACGTGGGCATGCCTCATTGTTATGTGACGTTGTATGTATTTCAGTCATCCAATCTTGGCGCGTCGCCCCTCAGTCCACCAGCTCTACGTCCAGTCCAGGTAACGCTCTCGAACGATTAATGTCTTTTCGATCCAGTACGATTTCGCGTTCGATTATAAGTGGTCGCTGATCAGCAGCGTCGTACTTATCAAAAACGATCTAGTTTTAGTAACGATAAGAGTTTATCGGATTTGGGAAGGGACCTGCTAGCGGGAGGTTCGTTTCCTTCGTATTTATACCGCATTTCGAAGCAGTGCGTCAGTGGCCGCTTATTAAGAATGCGTTTCCGGCAAGATTTTAATACAAGAGTGAATCATTCGAAACCCGTTTCTTGCTTTCAGGCACCGTCGTCGAACAACATCGGTGGCCTGAAGCCCTTCGGAGGTGCTCCAACAGCCCCGAGTTTGGTGTCCACTCCGTCCCTAAATTCCGGTAGCAACACCCTGCCTCGTCCGTTGAGTCAAAACGCCTCTGGTGAGTAAAATCATTCGTTTTCGAATCATTCATCTCGAGTAATCGTCAATTTTTAGAAGACTCGACTCAACTGCGTGTCGATATCATGAAAATGCAAATTCAATATCAAACTGTTGTCCGAAGATCAGGATCTTCTGTCATTTATCGTTTTCAAACTTGTGCAGACAGCAAGAAGACTCATCCGAAATTTGTCACGTGGCATTTATGGTTGTTATCAGATATTTCGTTGTTTCCTCATGGTCGAATAAGACCATTGACATGGTCACCATCAGAATTCAGGCCGAGTGATATATCAATGTTCTTTTAACCGTAAAAACGAATGTGAACACGTACACAGATGTATACACAGAACTAATTGGCTTCGAAATTAAACCTCCTGGCAAAAATAACCGATGAGCTAAACTGACACAGCGCTACATGGGTTGAGAAATGAGTCGCTTCGTATATACTTTACACACACATACACTGTCGCACTAGCCCCGTTTCCATCGTTAGAATCGAACCAGCTCACAATCAAGCCGAAATGTAAGAATTTCGATTCCAGTTTATCGCTTTCGAAAATTTTACAGCTATTTTAGATGCGTCCTTTAATGGTCGTATTCAAAGTAGTGAAAGTAACGTAAACTAACGGTGGAAAGCGGGATGGATACAACGAGGCATCGGTGATCTGTGTTCATTTCGTTTATACAGAGTATAAATCTTCGTAACGTCGATCGTAAAAATGAGTGATATTCCATTTTTTTCGGAGCGTTCAAACGATACGAAACTAAACGGATCACCGATGTCTCATAAAACACACTACACACGATCGTTTAACACAGTTTCATTGTTGTAAATATAGGTCGGTACTCCACACTGCCAAAGCCCAAAAGTTCCCTCTTCAGAGGTATGAGAAGATTGACTGCTCCCGATATCAAGTTTTAGCTTATTACACAAATCGCTTTGCGTTAATAATATTTTTTTTTATAACTCGCTATCATCTTCATCTCCGTTCATTAAATATATTCCATTGCTTCGGTGTCTTTCCGACGTCAAATTGTCCCTGCAAGGTCATCGTATCGCATTTTTCATATTCACACACTTAACTGTTGAGAGCTGTTTGCTTCCATCGAGTTGTTCATTTGCTTCATATATTCGATTTGGTCAATGAAGCCAATCGAAGCGTACGATTGACAAAACGCCTTTTTGGCAACGACTTAGTTGCCCATTGTTATCCAATCAGTAATTCGATGAATCACTTCGCGCCTGCATCTAGTCGACACATGAAATCCCGCAATTAAAAATACAATATGATTCACTCTGCGGAGTAGAGGTTGATATTGCGTCGCATACATTCTGAATTGAATCGGATCATTGGTTCATTGTGCTGTGGTTATTGGTTCGCGATACGGTGCCTTGACTCGTTTGACCCCTGAGTCATGAAATAGCTTCTTGAGGAACGGTTATAGTTGTCAGTAGAAAATAAAAATTTACCACACATGCCCACACACGATCCGGAGCGGCGGATAATACAGTTTTGATAATCATTTTATTCAGCCTGGGTTTGTACTTCGTTGCAGGTGAAAACGCAATCACGGCACGATCTACATAATTCTTCTTTTCTTATTTTTTTTCAGCTACTCCAACTTTCAACCAAAAACCTCGCCCATTCTCTCTTTCATTTGAATGAGCGAAGCAGCTCTCAACATACATAAATAATGTCAAACAAACAATATCTATGTCGACCTCTTGATACAATGTTCATTATGTTCATGAAGATAAACCAAAATCATAAATTGCTGATCAATTGATGTGACAATGTGACGAAAATTGCAATAAATAAAATTCATCTGATGAGAAACTGTATTGATTTTCATAGATTTTCGAGTTCGTTATCAAACGCATTGTATATACGCGGCATATTAACGTGTAGCTGCAGTTACGATTTGGTTTTCATTGCATAATCCTTTAATCATAGTTTTGGCGAAAAATCCTTTTCGCGTTCTCATTTCACGTCCGCTTGCGCTATTTGAACCTGGACTACAGTTTTATCGCAGAATTAATTTAACACGTTGCTTACACGCGCGCACATACATATCATGCGCATCGAAAACACTGTAATAGAACAACTCGTTTTCGTTTAAACTCACAAGTCACGCTATGTTCACTCAGCCACACCTTCCAGCCCTCGTATTTACACTCAAAACCACAAAATGTTTTTCATTTCCAGCATTCTGTTTATTTTTCACATTTCTATACCCTCGCAGTTTTTGCAACTAGCGCAGAGTGGAGTGGCTCCAGGAATTTTTATCAAACATGTTTTATTTAGAAATTTAGGAATTTATTTTAATTACTTATTGTTATTATTATTATTATCATTATTATATTTATTTGTCAAATGCTTCTTGCTATTCAGCAGCCAAAGACATACCCATGATTGCTTGATTCACAAAGATAACAATTTTTCAATCTTCAAAATGATTTTGAAATGAGCGATCATGGATGTGGACCTTCAATCCTGCTTATACTTACAAAATTTTTTTCTTTGTTTTCTCTTTTCAAACCGATCTAACGCTCTAAAATCACCGATTGTGTTAACTACCGTTTTTGTAAACTGCATGTTACGGGTGGAATGCAATTTCCTGAAACATAAAAACTCGAAACCTTGACCCGGATGAAATGTCAAACCCAAATTCCTGGACCGGTTATCCTTTGTAATCCCGGACAGACTACTATTTCGAGGAATCTGACTACTACGAAGTAACAGAAACTCAATACGACAATCCTCCATCACCGCCACCACCACCTTCCGTAAAAAGTAAGAGCCTTGTCTGGCCCCCGGCGAAACCTATTGAAGAAATCACCTACCCGACAGCGAGCCCTATATACATTAACCCAAACCCAGCCCTGAACCATAGACATCAGAGGTCAGTAAGAGAAATACACCAGAGCCAGGAGATAGAACAGCTAAGGGAGATAGAAGTCCAAAGAGAGTGTAGCCAGGAACCCAGGAGGATGGAGTACGCGACTTGCTCCGGACCGGTATACAGAAGAGTACAAGTCTGCGGAGTTACGGATCAGAGAGAGTCAAGGTCAAGAGAAACGGCCTCATCGCGACCAATTTCAAGACCGGTATCGAGAGAGAGTTTGCGAAGATCCTTGACACCGACCAGAATATATCAACCGACTCCTCAGCCATGGACAGCGACGGTTACAACGGGAACAAATCTTTACGAGCCATGTCCACCGGGACAGCCGTTGATTTGCCATGAGATATGTGAGCAGGAACAAATATGCCAGAGTCAGCTGTGTCATGGAAGTCAGTTATGCCATGAGAGTAATCAGACGTGCGAACGCAGGCAGATAGCCCATCACCATCATCAAATATGCCAGCAGCCATGTCAGCCACTTCCTAAGCCAGTGTATCGCCCGGTGTGCCCGCCAAAGCCACCCCAGCCAGTGTGCCTCTTCAAGGCACCGGAACCGGAACCAGAACCAGAACCCAGTTCTCCGGTTGTTCAGACGGAGGTATCGTTCACGTTCCGAAGACCAAATAGCGTCAACAGTGTCAAAAGTTTGGCTGAAATTGTACCTCCGGACGTTGCCGTTTGTCCCGACGGTGTGGAAAGCCAACGTGATTACCGAAGCGAGACCACGGAGAAGGACGACGGTCCGTTACACATCAAGAAGACCACGATCTACGAGAAGACTGTGGAAGTTGTTGATCCTGACGAGAAGCCATCGGAGACTAAGGAAACCGAAGAAGGTTCATCATACGAGAATGAGATCGAAACCAACACCACGTCGGATGTTCGAATGTCCGCTAACCTCGATCAAGAGGTGGAGAACATCTCCGAGAGAAAAGATGCTGTTGAATCTGCTGAAATCGTGTCATCAGCCGTGGACACGCAGCAGTTGGTGGAGAAGATCAAACAGGAAGCACAAGAGAGCAAAGTGGAAGATCGCTTAACCGCTACTCAGCAGATTTCATCATCAGTGTTAGGCGCTCAGGGAAAACGTCTAAGCATCACCGAGCACGAGGATATGGAAGGAGGAGGATACCTCGATCGCCACACTACCGTAGAAGAAGACGAAGCATCTAGATACGAAGAGTTGACCGAGGAGATCAGGATGGAGGATACCTATAGAGAACCGGACATAGAAGAGGAGAGAATCCAAAGTCTGCGAGAGCAAGTGCAAGTTCATCAGTGCCTGAGGGAGCAACAAATCCCCGAAAGACGACCGCCGCCACAAACTCTTCAGGAGCGTCGACTAAGCTCGAAATACGGTCAGCAGGATTATTCATGCTCACGACAGCAGACAGTGGAATCATCGTGCAACAAGAAACATGTTCAGTTTGTAACAGAGACGGAATGTGGAATGCAGCCCATGCCGCCAACACCGGTGAAAAATTCCACCCCAAAACAGTGGCAGTCACCAATGGTGAAAGCCTTGACCGTGGCTCCACAGCGCTGTTATTCCCCGTTGTCAAATACAGCGCTAGCCTCCATGCAACGTGAAAATTTCACTGAGGAGTATCGCCCCGTACAAACGTGCCAAGAAGTGCCTCAGCCGCCTCCGAGGGAGATAAAAGTACAGCGCGCTGTTTCACCCTTCCGTGATGCTTTGACCACTGCATCAAACCGACCATACACGCCCTTAGGATTCTACGACCAATGTCAATCCGTTGAATGTCAGTCTGCGCAAGAAACTTGCTGCAGATCACAGACTCCAACCGTCGGAGCTGACGGATATTGCGCACCGGCGGAAATCTTGTACATGGACGCACCGGACGCGTTTACCCATTTTCCACGAAAACGCGAAAGAAAGATATCAGAGAGATCGATGACTCCGCAACCGCTACCAACACCCCCATCGGATTATAAATTCCGAGATTCATCCCTGCCACCACGATCTCGCTCGGGAACTCCTAACAGCCGGTCATTCATGGGCTTGAAGAAGCCTGGCACAATTCCTCCGTATCAAAGAAACTTGGCCAGCATGAGTCGTCCCGTCTCCGTCAATGGACAAAATTATCAACCAAGCAGGACTCCAACCCCGACGGCTGGAAGGTCAAAGTCTCCTGGCCAAGGACCGCACGAAGCTGCGTCTTTCACGAAGGCCCAGGCACCGATGATCAGAGATGATCCTCCACCGACCTCGAAATCGCCTTCCGGCGATCGGCCGAACAAGAAGCTCGAAGAGGAAGGAGAGTCGTACACCTATCACGAAGAGAAGAATACACCACGTGGTCGGTTGTTGACAGACGTTGAGGGGTCGATGAGGGTCTCTTACGCCGGTGACGAGCAAGCCTATGTCGCGAGTGAAAAGGAGGTAATAGAGACACTGAAGGAATTCAAGAAGAAGCCCATCCCCGTTGTCAAACAGACCTGCGTACCAATAGCGGTGGAATGTGTACCACCGAAATGTGAGCCATGCCAAACAGTGACGTGCAACATTAGCCTACCGGCCCAATGCCCCATTGGCAAAAGCCAGTCGGACAAATTCCCTAGAACTGGAGTATGCGTCTTGCCGCCCTGTCCGAAGACCGTCGTTCACAGTAACCAGAAGAACAGCGCCTTCTGTGGCACTCAGTCGACCAGCCAACGTACCGTCTCACAATCTCAAAGAAGTGCCTTCTGCGGTACCGTGCCGAAGACCTGCCCTCCATCATCCATTGAACGGAAGACCGTCACCATCTCTCCTTGCCCTGGACTCGCGTCGAAGAACTGCGGCCAGTCATCATCGAACTCCTGTGGACGACTTTCGGGATCTTTAGGTGGGGCTAGCCCCTTGACGGGTGTCTCCATAACGCCGTGCGGTGATGGTTCTGTGTTAGTCGCCCCATGCCCGAAGACGATACTGAAGGGTCAATGTCCTTTCGCACGTTCCCCATCAGCCGACTTACCATTTCCCCAGATCCCACTGCCGTACGACAACGCCAACGAGCCCGTATGTCCTCTCGCTGAAATCCCTGTACCAGAATTGAACAATTTGGGGTTTCAACCGATTCACACGCCTTGCACTAACCTCGGAAGCCAGCTTACGCAGCTAGTCCATAAAACGAACAAGCAATTGGTCCAAGTTTACAAACCCCAGGCCCAGTGCTCCTCTGTCACCCAGTGTCGGACCCAAAGCCAATGCTACCTCTTAGACCCGATTAGTAAGACCCAGAATTTAGTAGACCCACCGAATTTGTCATCCCACCCGGATTTAGGTACCGGCGGGTTGGGTGCTGGTTCCAAAAGTGGCGCTGTCGCTGGTAACACCGCTCCGAAACGTGGACGTGGAATCCTGACACAGCAGGGCGGACCTGGATCACGCGTGCCTCTATGTGGGTACTGCAACACTTACGTCAGGTATAGAACTGAAATCAACACTCTCCAGGGCGCCTGCATCTCTTTTCTTATTAACGCTGTTTTTACATTATTCGGTTTTTTTCTCGTTTTGATGTGTCTCGAGAAGATTTATGGCTGGGCATGTTTCGTCGGAGCTTTGTTCGTCCGTTTGTTCATTCGTTGAATAATTTTTAACCACTTTTGATTGTTTCTTTCAGCCCCACGGAAGCTGATTTTTTGTTGTCTGATCGTTTTGCATGAATTTCAGTACATGGCAGCATCCGACGTCCACAAAGATTGCCGCTTGTGTTCTGTTCATTTTCTAATATCTACTGTATATAAATATTTGTGACAGTTTTGTATTTCGACTAACATTATAGTGCACGATGTCAACAGCTAAACGCGAGATTACTAACAACCTGATCAACGACAAGGCTTTCAAACCGGTGTGCCACAGTTGTAACAGTGAGATTACAAGGTGCGTAATAACTCAATTCTTCTTACGATTATCAGCATCTATGAGGGATCAGTGTAAGCGTTGCTTTTGTCGATAAATTCCTTTACCTTTTTCAAATCAGTGGGTTTCTAACTTACGTTTTATATGTACATATCTCAGTGGGGAAAATATAACTACTCAGCTTTCTTATAGCTTTTTCACATCGATTAGAAACTCGCTCGTCGAGCGATTGAGAGTGGGAGTGAGGGGAGAATCCGAGTTCTAAATTTGTACCCCTTGTTGTAAATAAAATTAACGTTGCGAATAAACCTAGCAGAAAATATAAAACGCACGTAAAGAAGCACGAAAAAAATACAAGACTTGTATAAACTGTATATAAGCCTAGATATTCCACGAACCGTTTAATTACACATGATATCTCCAACACAGGGGTCCGTTCATCACCGCACTCGGTAACATCTGGTGCCCCGATCACTTCGTATGCGTGAATTCACAATGCCGCAGACCACTACAGGACATTGGCTTCGTAGAGGAAAAGGGTCAGCTATACTGCGAATACTGTTTCGAACAGTTCATTGCCCCGCCTTGCAGCAAGTGCAACAACAAAATCAAAGGGGTTAGCGTGTTCTCCAGTTCAACTACTATACAGTCCTCAAAACAATCGCTCAAACACTTGTTTACCTTCAGTTCTATTTCTAATTGCGCTCCCAATCCGAACCGCCCTTTTCTCGGCTTTGTACAATCAGCTCTGAAGCAAACTCTTTACTGGTTTGCTAAACGTTTTTCACATTTCTAGGAATGTCTGAATGCTATTGGAAAACATTTCCATCCTGAATGCTTCAACTGCTCCTACTGTGGAAAACTCTTCGGAAACCGTCCGTTCTTCTTGGAGGATGGTTTGGCCTACTGCGAGGCTGGTCAGTATACTCGATTATCGGTTTGAAAATGTTGCCAGCAATTTACGTTAACGATGAGTTTAATCGATGTGATTTCAGACTGGAACGAACTGTTCACAACGAAATGCTTCTCTTGCGGTTTCCCCGTCGAAGCCGGCGACAGATGGGTAGAAGCTTTGAGCAACAACTATCACAGCCAGTGCTTCAACTGCACGGTCAGTATCTAGTAGAGATTGTTTTCAGAGCTTTTTGAATAACAATTTTTTCTAAATATTTCACTGTTTTCAGATGTGCAAAAAGAATCTCGAAGGTCAGAGCTTCTACGCGAAGGGAGGTCGTCCGTTCTGCAAAAATCATGCGCGCTAATGCGGAATTAGGACACTCGCCTCTGTCACCAAAAACTAAACACACACACACACACAAAGAAAATTATAATATTGTAACATTGCTATAATATAAGCCGAATAATAACGTCACGGAAGCGATAATATTTATGTCATATATATATAAATGAGAAACACTCGACAATGCAGGAAGCTCCCAAGGTTCATGAAGGTTTTGAAATTGTTTCAATGTTGTATAATTGCCAGTAATTAGACAACCGAAAAGTATTTCCGTGAGCAAATATCATTTATTAAAATTTAATTTAAAACCAGACTAACGGGAAAGTTGGGGGGGGGGGAGTTTAAATACCCACCTTAGCAATTCATAAGCATGAAAGCAATCAACTGGGGCTAGGACATGCAAAGGTCATCTTGCCAATTGGAAATTAAACAAATTGCATATTTAATTGCGTATTTCAATAGCCTTACGTATAATACAGTCACGAAGAAGTTGCGGTATGATTAAGAAGAAAAATTAAATAGATTGTACCACCACGACCCACTTCCGGCACGACCTCTGGTCTCAAAACCAAGAAACAAGGGAGCCTTTTAACAAAGCGATGTAATTAATTTATTAAAACTATTATTCTAAGGTATAGAGCGACGGAGCTTGCGAGAATGCAAATGCTTGAGACAAATATGAATTAATAAAAATCGGAATATAAAAGAGTATATATATATACGTATGTTATAGTGAATTTTTGAGTATTATCCATTTATTCAAAAGAATTTAAAAGCTTGAGAAATGTCAAAAGAAGAAATTCGATCTATCTTCGTAGATCACGAATAAAATGTTATTCATTTAATATCATGTATTACGTAAGGGTAACAATATTCATGTATTGTGTATGCTCAAACAGTCAAAGCAATGATAGTTGCTATATTAATAATTATAGGCCAGGTTACCGTTTTCGTGCCATTATCCTCGAAGCTTGTGTCATTATTAGTCATACGAATTCATCGGCACATACTTTACCAATAACGCAAAAAAAAAATAAATAAATAAGAAAAAAAACTTAAGATTTAAATCGTTCATAATATCATTAATGTAAGATTGATAAGGTATGTTTAATTGCGAAAAAAACATTTAAAAAAAACAAACGATAATCGTTATATTTTCTAATTGACGCATATTGACGATTCGGCAAAACATTTCCTGCACCGAAATGTATTCCAATAACAGAATGCTCTCTTGAAATTGAGAACAAACTCTGTTACTGCGGGATAAACAAATAACACGCCGTAGTTGTCAGTTGATAATAATAATAATATTAACAATAACAATAACAATAATAATGATAAAGAATCGATAATAATATTAGATCGATCGCCTCCTAACTCGAAGGTCGATCTGAACACAACTGTATATTGAAAAAAATGTAAAATCGATTATGTTCAGTATGAATCCTCAAAAGGTCCCATATGTATCCCTTTACGTGTTGCTTACAATAATAAAACAAATAAATAGTCGTATTTAATTCAGTCTACATTTCATTCGGCTACCCCAGAAGGAATCAAGTTTGTCAGAAAATGACGCTAGATGGCGGAATTGTTCTACTGAATAGTAACGTCACCGTGCGGCGCGAAAAAGTGACCGTTTCAAAAGTTGGCGAACTTTGAATCGACAATATATTACATGTAAGCAATATAATGACTCTCAATATTTGCTGACTAGTGAAAACAAAATTGCGGCAAGCCCAACTGTCAGATGAATTATTTGCCAAAGCCACCACGTGCCTCGGTATGACAAAGTGAAAATAAAAGCCAGTTGATATTACCTAAGTCCGAAACTAACGAATCTGACGTTTAAAATTGCTAACCTTGAAGGTAATTGAAACCTTAGCTCATGGCAATAATTGCTTTAGACGGTGGACGTAATTGCTGCAGCAGACAAGGCATGTGAAAACTTTGTATACGTAGATGTGGTGGCGTAAGTTCCGGTACCGTAACTATCTGCGCCCGAAGACAAATTATCGATTACTTATTACGATAACCTTGTCACACTTTTTGCGAACGACTAAACGATTATCATACAAAATACACAAATCTGAGTTCAACTTGCTAAAAAAGTTTCGCGGTGGTGGTTGTTATTCCGTATAATCTCGTGGCCTTAACCGCTTGTAATTATTTTTCTAATTGCACGATACGGGGATACCCGTAACAACGTTTTCGCGGAAGGGCACAGCCTGATTTGCAAAGCTAATTACCATCTTGCGCGAATTCCATTCCTACCCGTCGATAGTTTACTCGATTCAAGGGACGACCCTTTGATTTAATCGCCCCGAAGTACGAATTACGATCGTTGGATTAGCCATTAAAATCGATCGAGATATGCGAAACGAGATAAGAACAAAGTGGGAGAGTCGAGCCGAGGATGAGCTTTGCAAAATCCATAAATAAGTAGTAATTGCTTGACATTTTTCTTCGAGGGGGGGTTTACCTCCTAAATTAGGTTCATTCTATTTTCTGAATGCGGAAGCGAAGAGCTCCGGGAAAGCGAGCGAGAAACGGATTTTCGTTTTCCCCTTTTGTTTGACCATATTGGCACTCTGGAAGCAACCTTCGTCCGTTGGTATCTCGTACGACATACGTGAAGCCATGCGACACACGCTGTAAAAATAGCAAGTCGATCAAAACCGAAAGAGAGTGAAGCAGTAAAACGAAACGGCAAACGAAGAGGACAGGACAAGGAAGCGAAAAAGTTTTCGCGTTGCGTGCCCATCGCAGTTCTATCCTCGCGGGTTGAGTATAGCATCGTGGTTCGCCCATGACGTGTAGTATTCTCATGTACTGGGTGATCGGAATTCGTTGGGCGGAAAGAAAGAAAAAGAAGAATAAAATTCAATCCGTCATCCATACTTCCGTAATTCGTAAATACGAATCGAACGTGACACGCGGGACGACTTGATATTGTGTCGGGATAGTCGTTTCGTAATTTGACTATCAAATGTCCTAAATACATTCCGACGGTTCTGATCTAATGGCTATAATACCAAAACGATACCAAATACGAGCTAAGACAGAATCGCGGAGATAAATCACCGCGAACGACCCATTAGGCAGAACAATGCCGTGTCACCCTACACCAAAAGCCTTCCCCCCTTCTCCCCTTGCGACGGGGCTGATCATCCCTTTCCGTTTTCTGTTGATCGGTTTCGACAACAAACCAACCACCCTATATATAATCGGATTTTAAACTCCGATACAGACAGGCAACCGCGTCTTGTTTAGCATAAGTGCAGGGTTCACGGTAGATCGTTCAGGCGTCAGAGTCTCAGGGTCTGAGGGTTCACCCGGTTCGGGGCTCGAACGCGTTCAGTCGACGTTTGACTCGCGACGACGCGAGCCATCTCCGCCCGGTCTATTGGGTCATTCGTTATTTCATCCCCAGTCATAAACGTCCCTTCGTATTTGACGGGACGAGGAGCGGTTACCGTCCCTCGACGGAGCAGCTGATCCGACGATGACGTGACCACGGGATCTTTTTCGACAATAAAAACAATAAAGAATAATTGAAAATTTACTTGCACCGTGATAGGGACGCGTGACCAAGTTCCTTCGATAATCCACGATGTGGGTAGTATAATTAGTGAGAAAAGTTCGAAATTACTATTCTTTCATGGCACCGGGTTTAATTATAGATTGAACCCGTTTACAGGTAGAATACACACCATTTGTTCAGTTTTTCAGTTCAATTTTTGTTTTCATCGCTTTACCGAATCCAAACTATAGTGCGGAATGATATAATTTTAGCAGCTCGTCACGCGAAAAGTCAAACAATCTCTGCCACCAACAACGATTTGCCAGTCTGACTTTATCGTTACGCGTTTACACAGTCGAAAAAACTATTACACTAAATTTCAATCTTGTTAAAAAATTATCCCCTTTGAACGTAGGAGTCTGTTGGATTATGAAAGACTTCTGAGTATCTCACATATTTCGTTGAAGTATTTCGAAGAAATATAACAAAATTTGTTTCGTTTTTGATTATTGATTAATTATTTTGAACTAAGGGTCAAAAACTATGGAGACAGGGTTGAAAAATGGAGAAAGAAACGTTGCATAAGGTTCTAGCACATCACACACGGAGGGTACTATACTCCCCCCTTCGATACATTTCAAAATAGAACAGATACGTAATATGTGTATTGATTTGCCATATGCATTATATTGTCCTCATACAGGTATACCAATCTGTGATATCTTCCCGGAAAGTGGCCATAGCCCAATAGTGTGGGATGGCAGTAAACTATCTGGAAGGACCATTCGTGTTCAGGTTGAATGAGAACGGCGCGGGACCTCATCTATTAGTTCAAGTATAATAGTACAACCGACTGTTTAAAAATATCCACAAACCCATAGGAGGCCATTTCACGAACATATATTGAACAATACGACAATAAGGAATCTAGGGAAGGCATGACTGAAAAATGTTCACAATATTATATTCGACTTATCGTAGTTCACTAAAATACACCAAAAGGCTGTCTGTAAACTAAAGGGTAAATTTTTTCGTCATGGCCATAAGATAGCAAAAAGTGGATCATAAGACGTATTTCGGTCATCTTCTTCTTCCTTTACGTCATGACTTTGCGTTACCACTGAAGGATGACTTTACGAGAAATCCGTCATCCTTTGCTATCCAGATTGACAAGGTGTAGTTTCCTTATTCATAGAAGGAAAAGTTTCTCGTAGATGTGAGAATTCAGTTGACTCCATTTTCGTACGCTAAGATCCTGTTTCAACCATTGATCGATCTCGAGCTGCACGTAAGAATTGATGAGAAGTTTATGATCATAAATGGAATAAATAAAATGAAGGATCCTTCTTCCAAATGACACGCCACAAGTCAGAATAAGCTGTTTAGCTGATGAATTTATTCGGCATAGTTTAAAAGTTAGTCTGCACCCTTGAACTAGATAGTCTTCAAGGTGAAATCTTGCCAACCATATCGCACCGTCGCGCACGACCCTTACTAATCGTGTCTGTGGCATGTCTGGAGTATAGACAACCTTCGTATTCGGTTATAGACATATAATGATGTATAAATTATGATACACAGTCTTAGGACTCGAAAAAGTTCGAGAATCCATTAAATCAATTCTTCCGTTGGAGATAAATTCCGTTCCAAGATAACGATTATGGATTTATTCACAGTGCATGAAGCCCTGCTGACTAGAACAGCAACGACACGCAACAATATCTTCCAATATTCGTTTTCAATTGAAGAGAATGTCTAATTAGTCGAGAGCGCAAAAGCTGAGACTACGTCATATCATTAAAGTTCGGGGCTTTTATCATCAATGAATTACCGTAATCGTTAAAGTCCCGATAGTACACGTTATGGAAGCACATTAAATTGATTTCAAACACGCAAGTTCGTAGTTACACGTGATTAATAACAACTTCCGGTATAGGTATGCACCGAACGAGGTTGGCGTGAGTACACGGGAGATAACAACGCGGCGCTCAAGGATCGCTGGAACCTCTGGTGGCGTTCCGGAAGCTTTCCAATGAACCACTACAGAACGTTGCTACCTTGGCAGGTAAAAAGCACGGAGCAATTAGATAATGAAATAGTCTGAGAATCTTGACCGTGGTTATTTTCCCTGTATAGTTTGCCAATCACATACCAAAAGGAAGCTCTATATGCCGAAAGGACAATTTGGTGAGACATTTGAAGTGTATGAAGAAGATTTACGGATCGATATATGACTTTAGGTAAAGGATGTAGAGATTAGATCTGGTAGCGCCCTTACGGTATGATTTCTGGTAGACACCATTTTTTTGTTCCTTTGGTTCAGATTGAAGATTCGAATATTAAAATTCCAGTCCACTCGGATACAATCTTCCACTGGAATACACGAAGCTAGCAGCGGATTGCAGCCGGTATGAGAAAGATGACAGAGTGTGGATTTGCAAGCCGGTTGGACAAAGTCAGGGACGAGGAATATTCCTATTCCGTGTGAGTTATTTTTAACTCATCGGGATCAAAAAGGGATTTCATTTTTCAATACACTTGCAGAAGCTCAGTGATCTGACCTACGACAACATGGCTGTTGTCCAGAGATACATAAAGAATCCGTTACTGATCGGTGGCTACAAGTTCGACCTTCGTTTATACGTCTGCGTGCCCTCATACAGACCGTTGACGATTTATCTCTACAAAGATGGCTTGGCTCGTTTTGCCACGGAAAAATTTTCGCTGGATAATTTGGACAACCCTTTTCGACACCTGACAAATTGCTCCTTGAACAAACTAGGCCCAGGATACTCGGAGAAAAAGGAACGTGTCGGAGCAGGTAAAACGTACCTCTAGGAATTCAGTAGCAATTTGCTTTCAAGTTAGGAAATAAAAGTAATGTCTGATCGAGATACGAATCTCTGTCTCAATTCCAGGCTGCAAATGGACCCTCAGACAACTACGACGATATCTGGAGCAGTCGGGCTACTCCGATTGGTTTTTATGGCAGAGAATCGCCTGTCTTGTCAGTCTGACGATTCTCAGCCAAACGGCTGGGATTCCCCGATCTTCAAACTGCTTCGAATTCTTTGGATTTGATGTGTTGATCGATGAGAACCTGAAACCCTGGCTAATAGAGGTTTGTCAAATTATCGTTCTGTCCATCTTTGTCGATCAGTATCTGAAACTGATCGCTGCTTTGAAAAAAAGGTGAACGTCAGTCCAGCGTTGGGAAATGACTGTGAAGTTGATTCAGAAGTTAAAAAGCCGCTTCTACACGACATGTTCGATCTACTAGGCCTTCCAGTTTGCAACACCGGCTTGTCTCTCTTTACGATTTGGGCCACAGCCGAAGACGCGGAGGATGAACGATCCTCGCGATGCTACCCTGGCAAAGAGTCCAAGAGACGGTGCAAGATGGGACGAGAGTCGGTCGCCCTCGTCAACGTTTGTCCTGAATCTCAAGCTATGGTGAATCATTCCTCCAAATGTTCATACTGGTATAGTTTTTGAGCCAGTCTCAGATTTTCTGTGCCATTGGGCTGATCGTCGAACCTTTTTGAGGTATGATGATTTTTTGTGTACAGTTTCAAAGTGGTTTTCGGTTACCACAGAGGAATACATGCATTTTTGTGTAAGAAAAATATGCGAGTTACCAGACCGGCTTTGAATGCAAGCTCGGCTCTTGTCCACTCAGCCATCTATCTGCAGATTGCAGTTTTCGAGGTTGAAATAAAACGGGAGATGATTTTGAAGGGGGATCAACTTCTAAAATCACGATGAAAAATGATTTCACGGATGTTGTAATTTCGACAGACGACTCCGGAAGCATACGGCGACGTTTGGTCACGGTACAATCCTTTGGCGGTGGACAGGGTGACGCGACGTGGATTCAAGGGGAATAACTCTACACCG